>CAJNYU010000791.1:0-17948 GCA_905331475.1 Rotaria socialis | reverse complement strand
TCTTCTAAGACAACGGATCGAACTGTCACTCTCTTGCCATTTTGATCTATAATCGTTAAGATCCGATTGTTCCCATAATAAGTAACCATCTTTGGACTTCCCCAGAGCCTTTAAATATTTTTCCCAGTATGCATAACAATAATCATCTAGATGTTTTTCATTATACATCGATGAAAATATTAAATCCTCCCAACAGTGACAATGATATGCGCGTTTTAAAAGTGTGAAATACAAATGATTAAGACTTGTGCGCTGTAGTTCAGTAAATAATGGGAATAACCCAAATAGCTATGTGAAGTATGGTAGGACGAAAGTAGAAAATAGAATACGTCTGAGATGTATAGATGATGTGCCACTTATTCTGAAGGAGTTTACTAGAGCAGTTCGTTGACGAACGATAAGTTTCGTCTTGTTGATGATATGTCCCCAACCTAGCTTCGTCGAAAGTCAGTAACCCAAGTACTTAAATGAGGGGATCCATTCCACTTTGTGGTCACCACAATGCACTTGAGGTAGGGGATTCGGATAGCAAACCGCTCTTGCTGAGAACATGACTTGTGCTTTAGAATAATTAATCGGTTGTATATCTAGTATTGCATAGAATTCGAGTTGCTCAAAAAAGGTGTGTAAGCGGCGTTCCAAATCTATGCATTGATCTGTAAATCTGATTCCTATTTGACCGGCTATAACTGCTGCCAAATCATCAGCAAAGACGAAGGACATTGCACCTGGTATAAAATCAGCCATATCTCTGTGATATGTTATAAATAACGTCGGTGTAACACTAGAGCATTGGGGACCACCACGATTAATATTGATCCATCTTGAAGGATTGCCCTGCACTTCAATCACTGCTTTACGATCACTAAGCCAAGCTCGAATCCAATTGACAAAGGCAGTCGGAATTTCCATCCTTGTAAGCTTCCCAAGACATCCTTCGAACCATAACTGATCGAACGCCGATTTAAAATCTACAAAGACAGTCGAAGTTGGAGAACTGTTTGACATGTATGATGATATCTGTTCGATGAGCAGCAGTACACGTGTTTGTAATCTAAATCCAGCGCGAAATCCCGATTGATTATCTGGTAAAATACCACGGTCGTTTAAGATTTTTTTGAATCGATTAAGAAATAATTTCTCTTGTACTTTCAGAAAAGAGTCGAGCAGCGAGATTGGTCTAGTTTGATCCGGAGTGCACGCCGCATTTTTCTTTGCTAGTAGTATCATTCTAACTTCTTTAAATTTCTTTAGAATGTATCCTTCAGTAAAAGAATAGTTGTATAATTTTACCAGAAGATGCCAATAGTTTTGAGGTATTTTATCTAGTATAAATGGTGAAAGTCCATGAATGTCAAGAGACTGTTTTTTCTTTCTTGAACGTAAAATATTTAATATTTCTGGATATGTAACCATCGGTATCAGATCAGCTGCATTTTCCCATTGAACTAGAGGAGCATCGACATACGGGTGTGGACGCATCACTACGGGTGCTTCAAATAATCCTTCATAATGATCAGCCGCCATATTGGCCATAATTTGCGGGTCTTTTATAATTTCACCACTTGGAGACAAGAATCCTCTCAATGATGACGATACTTGACGAAAATGTTTTTTTGTTTTACTCCAAAATAACCGAGATGTTTCACCTGGAAGATGCCTTTCTTTTAACTGTTTGGCTAATTGTTCCTTTTGGAAGTTTTTTTAACTCGAAGCGTGCAAAATTTCGTAGACGATGAGCCTCTTTTCGTAGTTCAATATCACCTTTTCGCTTAGCTTTGAACGATAACGAGCGGCTCTGAGGAAGTAGTTTCACCAGGTTCGGTGGAATAGATGGTCTAGCATGATTAAGCGAAAAATGTTGTTGACATCTGGTCTTGAGTAATATAAGAAAAGAGATAAACCTCTCATAAATTATATCATGCGACTCTGTGTTCCATTCTTTTTCCCAATAATCAAATATGTAAGATAACATTAGAGTAAAAACCGGCCATATTGTTCTGGATCCTTCGTCTGTGGAGGTTTTGTCCCCAACCAGTACACCTAAAAGAGGTTTATGATCACTAGTGGTCTCACCTTCATAAGCTTGAATTGTTAGATCCACACCGATTGTAGCAGCATAATCAATAGTTCGATCCGAACGAAGTGAAGTATTGGAGTCAGGAACTACCGGCCCAAGGCAACATGAATCCATCCACTCGAGAAGTCTATCAACTTTTTCACCATCTTGTTCAATATCAATATTAAAATCACCCAGAATCATACAACAGTTGGTAACTAATGGAGTGAGGTCGGACCAATTCCATGATTTACTCTCTGGAGCATACATAGCTATTAGTCTAATTGTCTGGTCGAATTGAAGATCGAGTGCACATATGTTTGGTAATGAACAGGATACTCTAACGGCTGAAATATCTTTACATACCATGACAAGCACACCACCATGTGCATTTTCACCACATTGATAAAATACATTATGGTTAGATAGTGCAGCATTTATTAGGGCGATATCAACACGTCCTACTTCGCCTAAGACTATGATATCGGAAAGATGTTGTTTGACCAATAGACAGACTTCTCCCCAGCGTAGATCGAGACCACGAACGTTGAAGCAAAGAATATTTAAAGAAGAAGAGAAATATCCGTGTCGTTCATTTTTTCTTTGATTTTGTTTCCATTTGAGTTCCAATAAATTGAGAGAAGAAGCCGCATGCCACTCATCGATAATATCCTTAAGTAAGCAAAAATCATTTGAAGAAAGCGTAGTTTTAGCTTGATCTAGAAAGCGAGAAAATTTTATGTTATGTTTATAATGAAGATTAACATATTTATAATTATCAGTAGTTGGATTAATCATAGCGATGTTTTTGATAACGATGCCCTGGCTTCAATCAATATTTTAATTTGTTCTTGCCAATACGATTTCCATTGTTGTCCTTGTGAATTTGGAGGGTCTAATAAAGTTGTACATATGTTCTGAATGATCTCACCAATCCGTCCAGAGAAATCCACAATTTTCTTCTCCATTTCCTTCACCTTTTCTTCTAATACTATAACTTGTTGTTTCGTTTCATTGTAGCTGTTTCTTATTTCTTGTTTAAATTCTTCTAAAGATTGACGGGTTATATTGGATTCTTCTTCCACTTTTGTTAAGACACTATCTAGTTTTTTTAAGACTACTTCATTTGCATTTGATGACATCGTTTTAACCATGTTGGCGGAAGATTCACCATTAGTTGTCCTAGCAGACGAGATAATACCGCTATGAATAAGACCATTTCTAGGATTTTCTGTGTTTGCTGGATCTAATTTTGAAAGAAGATTACGAGTGAGAGCAACTCGATAGTCCTTTACTACTTTACATTTTGCATCGTTTGAAATGTGTGGTCCACCACAATGAACACATTTTAATACGCCAGAACATTGATGATCCTTTAAGTTTACATATTTTTCTCCACAGGTTTTACATGTTGATTCATTCTTCTGAGGACAATTCTTTCTTAAATGTCCTATTCCGTAACAATTTGAGCAAATCAATACATTAGCATGTGTAAAAAACTCGACCACTTTTAGTTTCAAATGCATGACCGAGATTTCATTAGCATCTAATATTTCGTTGCGAACTTTCGCCGATAAGAATTCTAGTTTAACTGCTCGTACTGGTTGTTGTGCTTTATTTTTTAAACGTATAATGTCAGCTATGCCCGGGAATTTTTCTTTTAGTTCATGTACGAAATCCTCCCATTCAATTTGTAATGAGACAGCAGGAATAACCAACGATAGCTGTGGAGGAATTGATGGACTTTTTGTTGTAAATTCTTGTCCGGCAAGTGTTGTAGGCCAGCTATTACGTTCGTATAGGAACGAAAAAGATTCGCTGTTCTCGACGAAAATAAGAATTCGACACTCATTATTTTCCGAGCGACCACGTCGATAGGCAACAGTTTTCAACTCAAAATGACAATTATCGTTTGCATGTTTAATTAGATCGTCAATGACGATTTTTTCACGAGCTTGTTGCGAGAAGATTATCGAGAACGGTGAGAACGGAAAACGTGATGTAGCATATCGAAGAGCTGCCATTGAAGGTTGTTGATTGTCGTATGTTAATTCTGCGATGTTTCTTCCTGCTGTAATATCATAAGTACTTTGTTCTTCCCTACCATGAGTGTACTGATTTTGTTGCCAACTTTCTTTTTGCTGCTGATTAAATCCACGGTGACGCTTGTAAGGTGTATTACGAGCATTCGAAATACGAGTTGTTTGATAATGTTGCGGTCTTTCTTGCCCATTAGATTCCGAAACACCACTCGTATCATTACGACCTCTCTTGGTATTAGCCGATATTGGTGTTGATGAAATATTAGGATTAGTCATTGATGACGAAAACAGAACATTGGTATTAACACCCGGATGATAAGAAGACACTGGAGCTTGTTGTGGATACATGTTGGAATGTATCATCGCTTGTTGCACATAAGCAGATGGAGCGTTATTATTTAATGGTACTTGTTGTTGATAATATTGTTGTTGATTTACTATATGACTTGGAGAATATTGATTAACAATTTGACTGTTTGCTGTAGGTTGAGCACACCCATAAGCTTGAGGCATTCTGTACGGTTGATATAACACTGGAGCTGTACCATAAACAATTTGTTGTTCTTTCGATACTTCATGATTAGTAATACAAGTAGTATTATTTGACATTGTAATCGGACCCGGATTATCCTCCGACATATACACTGTTTTCTGTTGTTCAGATATATTAAGTGAATGTCCACTAGATGAGGACATTTGTCACTTGAATCGAAAGTTACAACTTTAGATTCAGTGACAATGAAGAAAAATAAAAGAAGCGGAAAAGCAGCACAGAATAGACAAGAGCAGACGCGTCTTATCACTAGAAAAATTTTTCGCTGAGTCGATATTTATCTACATACAAGTTATTAACATAGAGCAAATACGTAGAACTGTAAACAGTTGAAAAATCACCTGAATATCATTCTCTTATTGTGTGTGCATGTTGAAGATAGGAGAAAAATGATTCTCTGTATTCGTTTAACTTCATTTCCATTTATTCATTAGTTAAGGGGCAGTCTAATAGTTGTACATTTTGGTTTTCTTCATATTTCTCTATCAAAAAATTCAAATATAAACACAAAATTTCTTCCATTCAATATTATGAATCTTTGTGATGAAAGATTTTTATGATTTTATTCAGCAACTTGTAGGAAAAAAGTTGGTGAACTGCTATCTTTTCAAGAATTCAACATTGCTGATTCGTTTCTTAGTTGAAGAGATCTAACTGCTATCCTTCATATTGAATCAGATGAACTTATTGATCTTAAAAAATAACATGTCCATTACATTGAGCAACGGTTCCATTTATCTTCTTCCAGGCATACAATCGTCGATTATGATTCTCACCTAACTATTTAAAAACAAACAAGAGCTTATTTTGACGCTGTTTAGATTGTTTATCAATTGTGATTTCTTCTTTTTCATCGACACCCAACATCATCTCGAACTATTTATCACCAGCTGCCGTAATTCTAGGTAATTCTTCGATTCTTCTGTCTACGTCTAATACTTCGCCTAATTTGTACCGAGCGGTTTCAACACCGGCAACACATGTTCTTACAGATGAAATAAAAACTCGAATTTCAAATAGTATTATTGAATGGCTTAGATATAATAAGGTTAGACTTTCTTTCTTCAATAACAATTTCAATCAAGGTAGCGACTTTCAAGTTGAATTGAATAGCAATCTGAACGGTATCATTGTACGTTGTAAATATGATACTACAAGTGTCATAGATAAAAAAAGGTGTTCTTATGAAAAGAGATATGTTGGTTTTTTCTCTTTCATATTTCATTAAACATCTGATTTTTTTCACATTGAATAGAAATTCGTGGGAATAATCTTTTAAAACGAAGGTTGAGTTGATAGATCTATGGGGCATTACAGTTCAATAACAGTTATTTCTATAAAAGACCAGTATGCGTTGCCCTATTATCTTTCAAAAAGTATGCAATAGTCGTTTGCAAAATAGTTTGACATTCATATAATTGATCAGATGATATTAGATGTAGTGTCATACTTAACATTAGATTGAACTCTTGAGTTATAATTGCCGATTTTATAAAAACCTATTTGTTTGCTTTCTTCAAAACCATAATCGTGAATTAGTATAATTTAAACTTTTCACTGTCTTAAAAACTGAGAAGCTAAAGCTTATATTCTAAAAAAAACGTTTCTTCCCGTGTGCCCGACAGAAGAACCTTGTAAGGTTCTGTGCAAAACCTTAAAAGGCTTTTTACTAAACCTCTAGGATTTGTACTTTCGCGCCAAACCTTGTTTAAGTTCCGTGGATTGATAAGTAACGTTTTTAGAGTTTTTATTATTGAAAATAGAATATAATATACTTTCAGTAGCATTAAGGTTCATCAGTCTTCAGCTATGAAAATTTGTTGAAACTTAGCACTTAAGGGAATATTCAAAGGATTTGAACTGTCACCCGACTATTGGGTATCACAATTAGCTTTTGAAGAAGTGACTGTTTTAACTGAAAAAGCTACATATAAATAGATTTTTTTGAATTAAACTAATTTCTAATATTTCTTATTGAGCTCCCCAGTTCGAATAGTACGGTCCGTATAGGGCCGTTTACGGTTACTTTACGACTATTTTCCGGGCAAAAGTTTGCCGTAATATCTGGCGCAGTAATACGGACCGTATGATCATGAGAGTACGCAGCACAAACAGCCGTAAACTATGAAAATTCAGTCCCGTTTACGATGCCATATTACTGTGCCAGGTATTACGGGCAAATACGGCCTATTTACTGCCGTAAATAAACCGTTTTGACATCGTTTACCGTCGATAAACATACCATAAACGAGTCCGTTTTGATCAACCTGGGTCAGCTCGGATTTCACTTAACAATTTCTGCTCCAAATGAATTCGATACATAGCTGTATTTAAGTGCTTGGTTAAATTCAACTGGCATGAATTTACAGCTGTTCAGACTCTAGTGAAAAATTTTGCTCAAACAAACACCCGTACGGCTGCTTTCAAATGACAAGCCGAACGACTTTGCCATAGGATTGTTTGAAAGGTGTGATGTCCAATAAGCAGAGTAAATTGTTGTTTGTTTGCTCAATCCAAGATTTACCATGGTGGACTATTATATAAAATATATTTCTGAAAAAATATTTCAATAGGCTAAAGCAGATTTTAACTGTTTTTCATATTTTCCTCTCAACAAGTTGCCATTGCTTCTGTAGCCACGCCAGTACTAGTTTCACTAGACTAATTACGAATTTTATTGTTAAAATAAATTACTTTCGTCATATTGAGAGATGAATGTTTGAAGTGACTCAGAAAAAAGCCGTTTCCCCTATTTCTAAGTATTAAAAACTACTTAAAATCACAGACAATCAAATGGCAATCTAGGAAATCAGACAATCAGCTTTTTCCCCCTTGGTAAAACCTTCTGGATCAGAGATGCCAACAGGCCACTTTTTCCCGGCCTGGCACGATCGAGCTTGGCCTGTCCTGGAGGCATATATGAAACCAAAAACGTTATGTGAATTTTATAACATATTCATTAGGTTCAATTTTTAGTCATGATGTTGAGGATGAATGTGATTATTTATTTCTTTTCTTAATAGTTATAACATTATAAAGTTGTTTTATATATTAGAAAAGAAAAACTCTCTAAATTAACACCACTAGCATTTCAAATAAGAAACAACCACTATTACACTCTAAATAAAAATCGTTTTCTTGGAAACCCACAAAAAAGGTTTCCGGGGCATTTTATGCCCAAAAGGGTATCCGGACTGATCTTGGAAACCTTTAAGAGATTGTTTGGAGAAAAAAAAGAGTTTCTGAACTTCAGAAACCTTTAAAGCGTTTTGGATAGTTACAAATCCGGAAGCGCTTCGGGTTTTCGGAAAAAGTAATAGGGTTTCCCGATTTTTAGAAACGGATAATTTTTTTCGGAAACTCGAAGCGTTTCCGGATTTGTCACTATCCGAAACGCTTTAAAGGTTTCCAAGATCAGTCCGGATACCCTTTTGGGCATAAAATACCCCGGAAACCTTTTTTGTGGGTTCCCAAGAAAACGATTTTATTAAGAGTGTAGACAATTTATAAACATGAACTGTTATTAAGTAACAAGTAACGCTCATCGAATTCCGATTCACTCGTCTCTAGACAAAAAGGCGATGAAATGTGATGTGACCAGATATGTAAATGAGACTATCAAAGGGAACATCTCTGAATGAAATCAAAATATGTGTTACAAGAGAAAATCTGAGTGTTTTTAAACTTCATAATTATAAATCAGTTCAAAATAAAAGCAATTTAAAGTTCAGAAGTCAGATCTACAAAGCACAGAAATATAAACATCAGAGATGGGCAAATACAACTACATTTTGTACTATCGAAAATTATAAACCTGAACAACTCAGGATAGGTGGGTATGTACTATCTTGTACTATGTTCTACTATTATTTACTATTAAAATACAAGTAACGCTGCGTTAGCGTCGCTGACCCTCTAATGAAAGGATTTTATTAGATTAGCCAGAGAGGTGGTAAACGATCGTATAACATTTGCGATGTGGACCGAATAACGCTGCTTTAGATTCTCATGCAGAGTGAAATTAACTGAAAAAGCTGTTAGCGCAATCCCTGTGGGATAAAAATGTGAAACACGATAAAGCTTGTTTTCTGGAATCCGTCTACCACGGCCTGTGATGGTCTGTGGAGCTTCTCTGTCACGGTCTATATCTGTATTGTGGTGTATGAAGTCTCTAGAGACCATCACAGACAGTGACAGAGCCTTCAAAAACCATCACAGGCAGTGACAGAGAATTTTCACAGACCATCACAGACAGGGACAGAGACCTCAGAAACCATCACAGACCGGGACAGAGAAATTTCACAGACCATCACAGACAGCGACAGAGAATTCAGAAACCATCACAGACCGGGACAGAGAAATTTCACAGACCATCACAGACAGCGACANGTATCATCTTTTTTTCATATACCCTTCGTTTAATAAACCCTTTAAGGGTTTATGGCGTTGTCATAAACCCTTCAAGGGTTTAGCATGATTTGTAGAAAGGACAAGGGTTTATTATTCTACTCTTTTTTTTTACAGTGAATACAATGCTCAAGAAATACCTATCGGAAAAGAAATATGTATTTTTTTATAAGAAATTTAAAGCCTAATACTCTCTAGTAATTCGTTCTGACTACTCCAGCGAAATTGGAAGACTAAACGTGACATTTTGCACGGCAACTTCTTCGTGATAAAATATACTGCGATACATTTTCCATTCATCTGAATTAAACGCACTGAAGAATCAATCAGTTACTTCGTTCAAAAATATCGCTAAAGATGACAGCCAACTGGCACATTTCTTTTTTTTTGGTTTATTTTGATTCATTATAAATATGTACATATACTCGAGTTTTATCTCATGAACTCAATTTATTTTTGAATATGACACAAGATCTACTATAATAGTAGTCTATGAAAAGTAATCTGGTTAAACGATGAACTTTCTAAGATAGTTTATAAATTTATTTTTTAACGCATAAGAATATATAGGAAGTTAGTTTTTCAATGCAACTAGTAGCCTTTGGTGAGTCAATAATTGATTCTTGAACACTTACGATTCTTTTGACGTTATAATTTTGAAGAATGAGCTAGCTAGGAAACTCTGCAATCCAACGGATTCATCTTAAAACAGATTCAAGTTGATATATGTAAGACTTTCTTTTATACGAGGATGTATATCTTTTTTTTTATGTTTATTGGGATGTTCCTATATTATCTTACACTTATTTATTTATTTATAATGTAAGTTGATCTATACATACTTTTATAATAAATAATAAATAATAATTTATTGTAATGTTGTCGATTTTATTTTAATATATGTATGTTGATACAAATACAATAACGAGCAAAATAGAATCGACGACGGATAAAGATACTGCGCAATAACGACAAAACACGAGACTGAAACTTTTAGAAAATCAAAGAAAACAAAACGAAAAATAAGAGAGACAAAGAATAGGAATAAGGAAAGTACACGGAAAAACAATAGAATCAAAAAAGAAGATAATCAACGCAAAGAAAGAAAGAGAGAAATCACTCTTGTGCTTGTAAACATAAAACAAACGAAACGAAAAGAAGAAATACAAGACATAGCAAGAGAGAGAGAGAGAGAGAGAGAAACAAAAAAAGGGGCATCGTAACCTGTTGTATAACAACTATCGATTACGATGAAAAGGAATGAAAGAAAAGAAACGAATAAGTTTAAGAAAAACAAGTTAGCGTCGTAGAGCGACATCTTACGACGCTAACAATATATGACTGCAGTCACTGTTCGAGAAAAGAAACTGAGCATGAACATATTTTACATTCCACAATTTTGAATATTTTTTTATTTAATATAACTATATGGCTCACTATCGACGATAGGCAATTATCACTTTTGTTATCAACATTAGTTTTTCTACATTGTAATGAAAAGAGCAGTTTCATTCGTGTTTCGTACTATATGAATAGTCATTCGATGGCTCAACTTCCATATGAAGTTTCTCTCCAGTATTTTTTCCATAATTTTGAGATTAGCGATTCAATTGAAGCAACGATAATGAGAGACTACCTAGTGAAATAATAGATCCTTTTTTTTCAGTTTTTATCTAATTACTTAGCTTGTTTCGTATACATTTTGTGTAGTCAAGATAAAAATCCTATTATCTATTGCTATTATGAAAACTATGAGAACATCTGTTTGATAAAATTAGCACAATATTCAACTAGAATTATCATACAATTAAGCAAAAATGACAAAATGATTTTTTAGACGAACATCAGTACATAATGGCCATAAGATTAACATTTATTAATGCTGTTCTTGTGGAAGAACTCATCATTAGTAATAATGATTTCTTGTGGTCGACGTTGTCTACGACGAAAATAACAGCAGCCACAACAAAGCATAAATAAAAAGCATATAAACATTAGAAGCATGAGCTCAGTGGCAAATTTAAAACGAAAAATTCGACATTTATTGTTGTATCGATGCGGTAATCCATCAAAATAAACGACATTGCCGTTTCCGGTGATTGAAATCTGACTTTGAGAACAGTTGATGAACATCTTGAAAGAAAAAAAAATTGCATATTTTAAATGATTATTCTAACTTGACTCTTTCTTGTCGTTCCAGTGATGCCATATAGGAGAAATTTAGGGTAAAACGTGCTCAAATTAAAAAATCATACACTTTTCATTATATATTCACCCATTTGTATCCAGTTTCGCTCTAACTAGTCATGCTAGTGTATCAGGAGCTATGGCTTTATTGTGAAATTTTTATCTATTCTATCGAGTTCTCATCTTTATTGTTCTTGTTTGACCTCTCATTTCTTTTCTTTTACCTTGACCTCTTCAATTTTTTATTCTTTTCACTTTTTCTTCACCTGATTGGCATTTGATAAACAACTCTCATTCTACTTGTATTATAAACATAGAATAGAAAAAGAACATTATCTGAACAACGCATTGCGATTTGTTTATTCGACAAAAGAACTCATCGAATAGATTATAAATGATCTCTTAACATTGTTCATTCATAGTTTTGTTCTTAACAAAACTAACACTAAATAATAGAAATTTGATTGACACAAGTATTTTTTTTTATGAGAAAGTTTTGGGTATCAATAAAATCAAACAGATATGACTGAAAATTAAGAAAACTAATCCCTGACGACACACTTTAGACAATAAAAATGATTATCCGTGCCATTTTTTCACGATAAGATCATGTGATATTTTAAATGAATGTTCAAGAAAAGAAATAAAAAAAGATCTGAAAACTACAAATCTCGGAGAAGATTATAGCAGACTAATTCATAAAATACGCGTAATATTGTAATTGAAACAAAGACAAACTCTTGAATCAATTAAGCATAATAATAACGATTAATTAATACATGAGAAAATACACACTAGCACAAAGCAAAAATCGTTTACAACTGAGTTCACAATATAATAGTAACTACGTAGTCTATCAGTTGTTTTGAATGGCACGATGAAGCAATCTAAGTCTCATAGCGTCGTCCATAGCCACTTTTGATAAACTTGACTCTCCAAATGGCGGCAAGACAAGTGATGAGGCTTTTCGTCGGATATAGTAATAGATTAACATAATACCGACCATTAATATAGTAGCGCATAAAATGTAGGTTAGCCTGCAAAAATAAGGGGAAATGTACTTAGTACATAGATTCAATAGAACAAGTTATAAATATTAAAAAAAAAACATGAATAAATAAATAAATATATATATAAGGGTTCTGTCAGCGGTTAGGTAATTTTAGAAGTAAATACGGCATAGATGGTGGACGCTCGAGATATGAAATCATTCAAATCTATTCTACGTTTAACAATCAAACTCTGGAGAAGATTTGTGTTATTTTTCTCTATATAACCTAGATTAGAAGAACAAATAAATTTCTGGTGATCATTTACTTTCGGATCCTTGATACTTTCATAAATAAAAGTATGTGTTATGAAACCTAGAATTCTCAGTAGCTCTTTTTTGTAATCGATTTTCATGTGTTTTTTTTTCAAATTATTCGTATTCTATAAATTGAAATTGATAATTTTGACAATAAAAAGAGAAATTTTCTACATTTATGATAATTTTGAAACATATTCTTTCGTTCATTATCATTATCTTGAACCTCACGAGCGTCACCGTCACGAACATCAACATCGTGATTCGTCGTACTTAGCTCTTAACTAATTCCTGTTGAATTTATATTTCTGTATCATATACGAACATCATAAGAAGATTCGTCTTTTATCAAATTGTTGGAAAACAAGCTATTGAACATAATAAATTTGATGTGTTAAATCAGTAGAAAATCAATACATTTTTTTGTCGATAAGTCACTTAACTTTTATTGTACGTAGTAATTTACTTCCGAAAGAATTAATATAAAAATATTTTAGTAAAAATTTAGCATCGCGTATCCAAAATAAAATGATCATGATGTGTTTACTAGTCGCTCAATACTTTTATGATAGAATAAGCGTGCTTCGAAAATGTCTTTAGACATTTCTACGTAAAAACAATTTGCATCAAAATTTTATATCATTTCCAAGAATTTGTATATTTCATGTGTAATATACAAATTCATGTAATATTCCGCTATTCATTGCTCATCTTGGCTTATTCTCGTTGTCTAGTAGAGAAGGAATATATGAAAATTCAATTACAATCTAAACATTAAAGAAACGATTGAAACATTATTCATACAGTGTATCGCGGATACACATATGTTTCTTTTCGATATTCTTCTTAACATTCATGTTTGATTGTACGACGTTATCTATCTCTTTTCAAACTGTTCCTTCTAACCATCATTATCTTGATTGCTTCTCAAGCAATTAAAGAAACTCACATTCGATGATGATAGAAAAAATAGCAATCGAAAAATGATTACGCTAAGTACAACCTTTTCTCAAAATCGTATTTACTATAATCTCGAGAAGCCAAAATGGCTCGGTCTCCGCAATGGATCAGTGTACATTTTAATATAATATGCATACCAATTTTCTTGCATATGCATAAGCCATCTCACAGGAGCAATCACGACATCGGTGCCACCTTCTAAAATTCTTCCAGCTTGATGACCTGCTTTTCGAAGTAGTGTGAGTTTCATTTCTGCATCAGCTGCACTACCGAACATCACCTTGTTGTTATCTCCACTGATGTCAGGATTTTGTTCTTGGCCGCCAAGATTAACTCTTATTAGTTGTCGTTTGACGAGCACATGGTGAATATTGGTACTTGTGGTGGGAGGCATTATCAGTAAAAATGAATAGTTCACAAATGAATCGGTAGCAAATTTTTCTGAAAAAAAACAAGCTGTAGTACTGATCAACGGCTGCTTATTTATAGGCGAAATTCAGGGACGAGAAGATGATGGATATAGCTATTTCCTCACTCTAAATGAAAAAAAAATGACATGAATGATCAATGACCATGATGAGCTCCTTGTTTCTTCTGTCTGCTCGTATATCAGTATCGTTTAATCAATAATAATAGAATGATAATATCAATCGATGGCATTGATACATCATTTTTCTTTGTTTTGATCGCATTCGAAACTGTTGCCACCACGTCTTTATCATTCATTTATCCTAAATCATCTATAATTGGCTTGAGTGAAATTGATGGTGTACCGATGAAATCAGGTCATCAAAGATAATTACAGTAGTTTGTCAACTTTAGCCTATTGAATATTTCACATAAACCGATTTATTTTGGAGAACCTGATTTGATAATATACATAGAATAAACATCATGAATGTATAAATATGTGAGAGAAACTGAATTTAAGGTATTTTTTCACCAATAAAAAGTATCAATTATATTAAATATCTTTTCATACTTTGAATCACAAATGAGATCTTTATCAGCATAAGTCAAACTTTATAAGTGATATGAAAGAGTGATCAATCTCATTTATATAAATCGTATAGAAAGTGTTACGTTTGCTGTACTTGATAAAAAATTCAAATATATTATTAATTAAATTCAATGAGATTTACTCAGTAAAATAAATCAAATGGTCTAATAGAACCGGAATTTCTCAAGAAAATATAAAAGTATCTAATTGAAGCTGATTTAAAGATTTAGTTATCATTTAATTCATAATGAATGTATGACTTTATTTTATCTTGTAGATCTTTTTTTCAATTCCTTTATCTAGTACATATGGTATCTAAGAAAATGGTTGATTGTATCCATTCATGTGGCTAATCGATGAAAAGCATTTTGGAACGATAAAATTAAAAAAAATTGATTGTGAACATCTAGTTGAAAATCAATATTCTGACATAGTACGTGGGTCATCTGTTCTCAATCGAACGTATGAGAAATAATCAATCGAAATCTGATTGTTATATTGTATTAATCTGATAGCTGCTTGATCGACTGTATTCTTCTATATTCGTACAGTTTTTGTTCTATTCATTTAGTTAGAATTAATTTCTTCTCTTCTTAAATTATATTGCTATGAACACAGCCATAAAATTTTGAAACAAATTTATTTATAAGATTGTATTGAATGACACTATTCTATTCGTCCAAAGAAGATTTTTCTCAATCGTAACAATACCAATTTTTTTTATTAAAAATAAAGTCAAACAGATTTAGTTTTCATGAACAACAGCTTTGTTTTGATGATTGTATAGAGCTACAATTCGTAATGTATAAATAATCTAAAAGTAACGTTTGAATAAAAAACAGATTATCTTAACTAAGTTTTTTTATCAAATAAGCTCAACTCTCCAACGTAAAATTTTGTTCTTTCTACACTTGAAAACAAGTTCGTTTACCGCATTCGTCACTACGTATATAACTTCTATATTGCACATTTCACATGAAAAAAAATTATTTAAAATGTTTATTTAAAAAGCTATCTAAAGTGTCGAAATTGCACGTGATTAGGATTCTACTAGATAACCGTACCATATATTTACAAATCAGTTTGTAGATCTTTCATACATTACTTGCAAATATACTAAAAAAATATCTCTACATTGTTTCTTGCAGAATTCACAAAAATAACATAAAAAGAATAATATATGATACAATCGTTCGTTTAAAAAAAGGCTTTTCTTCAAATTTCTTCAAACATAGAATCATCTTTTTTTTCTATTCTTTTATACAAAAAGACATGAAAAAATCTGTATGAAAAATAGACATCAACATATATTTTTTTAAATAACTGTGTCAGTGTATCAGAAGATTCTAATTGGTCTTTTGTGCACATTATATTGAAATATAAAAAAAGATCTTACCATAGAAACTCTAGTTCTGAAACCTTCTCTGAATGAAATATTGATAAAGATAATCGATCAATTAGAAGATAGTTTAATTTGTCTTTATTACTTATTTTTTGATAGTGTCTTTTCAACGCGCAGATGAGTGACTTCAAGGAGAAGACATTGTTGAAAAGCTAATTTTGCTCATCAAGATAACTAATTGCTCCCTAATTTCTTTCCAGAAAAGGTGAAGAAATAGTCATTACTGATAAGATCGAGCTCAAGTATAAATAGAGTCACTTCTCTCAAGAAATTTATAACGACATTGGTCATATTGGCTGAACGTTACAATTCCTGTTGGTCGTACAAGCTCAAAACAATCACTTTTGTCATACACTGACATTCTTCTCACATCATAAGCCTTACAAGTATTGTTTCTAACTATAAATAGCTTTTCTTTTGAATATAATTTAATATTTTAGCTGGTAAACATCTTCAATTTGACGATCACTAATACAGCAATATATTCTCAATTAAATGTAAGTAACTGATCCGTTGCGGGCAACTAGCCTTTTCAGGCACTAACTGCTTTAAATAATTTCACCATGATAAACAACAATCACACTAAATTATTATCTGAAATGAAATATGTAATCAATTATCGTCTAATCGAGAAAACAGATCACATATAAGATCAAACAGCGTTAATTCATTATAGATAATAACGAAATAGAAAGCACTCGAAAAGTAGCGAATAGGAAGATGTGAGAAGCGGTAACTATCAAGAATAGATGAAATGTAGTAGAAATGATCAATCAGAGCTAATAGAATATTGTTCAAAATAAATGAATCGTTTTAAGAGATTCAACACCTAGTACATATAACTGAAAATAGCAAAAGTAACTATAGTTCTAGTTAATAACTATAACTCTAATAACGAGAGATTTTCTAAACAAATCAATTTTGTTATCAAATCAAATAGAATAACTGTAAATAGATTATGAAGATGAGATATGTATTTATTTTTTGAAGGAAGGAATTTGACATATGTATTAAAGTATATAGATATAATTGCATGCATTAATGAAGATTTATTGTACTATTTTTTTATCAATGTATTCGCTAGAATGGAATGTCGACTTGTACTAAATAATTGTTCTAACTTCGATATTACTAATAGTGCTCTCAGTGGTATGCTTCAACAGCAGTTGAAATATTATAAATTTCGTCGGGTACCGACGAAAACTGGTAATGCAGTATTTTATTTGTTTTTCCGAAAAGAAGAGGATACATACTATGCTCTTCGAGCAGCTAAGTCAATTAAAGAAATATCTCTTGTTCGGTATCGCCATTATAATATAACCGCTGCTCCAATACGTCACCCTGATGACATTCCACCTTCTGAAATGCAATATCATCCAGTACCTTCAAAGAAAGTTGTTGATGCGATTCGATTTAATTTCACAAAATATTATGCTCGATTTGCTAATAAAGTACAATATTTTTTTATTTAATAATTTGAATTGTAACTTAAATCGCTTATAGGATATTTTTAAATTATTTGCCCGACGAGCATCAGAGCAAGTAGTTGCTCAACGCTTGCAGACCTTTGAAGGTATATTTTCGTGTTGCACTATATATATAAACTCTATTTATCTACCTTAATTATAGTACACGATCGAATATGCAAGGTGAATCACTGGTGGTGGATGAATCAAAAATATCATGGAAACAACGCTCAACACGTACAAAAACTATTAGATATTTTTTTCACATAACTTTTTTCAAATAATATTTCTTATATGTATGATTGTCTGCAGTGCATGCATGAGACACTGATATTGTTTTTCATCTTACTCAGTGGTTGTTCTTCTTTCACATATAACTGATTAATATTGATTAAATACACCCAGGTCGATTAACCTGAGCCGTAAACGGCCGTATACCTATCATTCACGGTGAAAAACGGCGACCGTATTTTGTAGTCGTTTACTGTTGCCGTAAACGAAGTTATACGATGAAATACGATCGTCGTAAACGAGGACCGTGAAAAATCTCCGTAAACGGTCATCGT
>CAJNYU010000790.1:0-82375 GCA_905331475.1 Rotaria socialis | reverse complement strand
AATCATATAGAAAATCGAACAGATCAATTGAAACAATGATGTAAATGCTAAAGAAAATTTAACAAAGACTTTCTTGCTTAAAAATTTGAATGAAATAAAATATTACTTTGAAATGAAATTGGATCAAAACGTGATTGTGGTTCAATCCATCCTGATGATAAAAATTCTACAAGTAAATTACATGAAATAAAGAATTGTGAATTTGGATTATATAAACTAAGTTGAATAAGCACAGCTCTTGTTTGCCTATCAATCCATTGTAATTGATAAAGTTCCGATAGATTACTTTGAAGATCACTGAGTCGACCACGAAATTCATATGCATATCCACCACTATTATATGTTTGATGTTTTCCAACATAAATACTCGAATTTAATTCATCACCTGTTTGATAAGTAAAAGCTTGGTTAATCGCTGAATTAAACGATGATGATGTTTGATTGTTTGTCCATCCAGGTTGAAATGATTGTTTTTCTTCATTAAAGAAACTATAATCGTCATAACAATGCGCAAACAGATTTTGAACAGCTTTTGCTATTTTACATGAATCAGGTTTAATGCGTAATTGCCTCATTGTTGCCCAACCAATCAGTCGATTTGATTTATCATTAATATAGCCACTTAAATTACTTGGTGGTTGGCCATTATACCATTCTTGTGCACGAATATTTTCAACAAAACTATTTTCTAACCAATTCCAATAGTCACTGATTGTAGAAATCTATGAATAGAGAACAATCCCTTTTGTAATAGAAAATCGAAGATTTTGAAAATTTTTAACCACGATCTGCGAATGGTCATAGATGGGGCCCAAATGCTACCAAAAATGTACTTCAACAGTCTTTATAGATCGTCTTTTAGAAACATGGTCTATCTCTATGAAGAAAATATGCTAACCTTTGTATAATCATTGTCAATTTGTCTTGTGTTTAGAAAGAATTTCTGTAAATGATCAACTTGATAAAACGCGTTATTGTTGACATTCGTATAAGTGATTGTATAGAGAAGTGAAAGAAAAACGAAGAAAGTAAAAACTTCGCGAATAATTGACCACATTTGAATTTCTTTTAAACGTCGATCACGAGCTCGAGCTATATCTACTTTATCTAAACGATTTGCAACAGTTTGAGATCGATAAATAAATGAAGATTCAGCCTAAAATGAGAAACGCTATTTTAGATGATCGAATAATTGAAAGACAAACTTTTATTGAATGAAGATATTCTTCGTCATCATTTAATTCAATATTATCGTCATCAATAAATTCAGCAGCTTGTTCATCTTCATTTGTATTTCGCATAAAAACAGCAAACAATAATGTTAAAAAGATAATCTATTAAAAGAAAAACGAAAGAATATATTTTAGTGAACATATTAATTTCAAGATGCTTCAATTTACCTTGATTGGTTGAATGAGAAATATGGATGAAAAAAATCCACTCAAAAGTGATGCCAACCATTTTTGAGTTTTTAAATCACCAAATTCAATGCCACGAACAATAATGAAGAATATTGAAATCGCAGCAACAATGAATGATAAACCATAAGCGATGAACAAACACCACCAAGGAAACAACAGTCGAAATGATTTCTTTTCATCAGAAGATTTCACAGTCGTTTCACTTTGAAAATAAATATATGAGATCTATATTTGGATCGTACATTCATCGACTCAAACATGTGTTCGGTGATGAAAATGTTCATATAATTGATATACTTACGATGGTATTGGTTCCTGTTTTATTTTATACATTGCTGCACGTAATGGAGATATTTGATGAGCACGCCGAGATTGTATTCGTCGAAAGAATTGAACAAGTAATAAGCTTGGAACAAACGTAAGAACTTCTACTATAATACCGATGCCAATCTAAATATTTACAAGAGTATTATACAGATAAATTTAAATGATTAAACAAACTTGTTCTGGACTAATATAAAGCGGACCTAAGGAAAGACTACGAGTACTCGTATTTGTTTCAGCATCGTTCGATTGGTCATAATAAAGAATATTCAAAAACATTGCTGTTAATAATAAAACAAAACAACATGTGCATCTTTGAACGCGTGTAAATTTATTTGATGATGGTCGAGAAAAGATGGAAAACCACAGATGATCATCGGATACACTATGATAGGCTTGTTTTGATAAAACATATGAAAATTCTTGTTTTTGATATTCACCAGCTACTGGTAAAACATAGTCAATCTAAAAACAACAGTTCAATTTATTTTCTTTATTAATGAAAATACAATTAGAGTAGGACTTACAGCTCCATCTCCCTTTTCAACAGCGAACCATTTTTGGCAAATGAAATGAAACTTCTCCGTTGTTTGTAAATCTCGCACGATAATATATTTAAGGAACCATGATGCAGATTCACCTTCACCTGTATTGTCATGCCAAATATGAATATAACTCAAAGAACCCAATGATCTTAAATAAAGATTTCGTTTCGTTCTGAATTGATTAGGAAAAAACGAATTTTACTTTGGAACTGCCATAATAAATGCGTCGATTCCACCACGTTGTAATATTTTTCGTTGTGGATCAGCAAATGTTCGAATTTGTGTTTCATCGTTGTCACCCGCAACTATAAAATGAACCTATTTGAGAAAGCAATTGGAAAACATTTTTGATTCGATGGAGTTTTTACTCTTGATTTTGTTCCAGCATTTCTTCGATGACCAGTAAAAACAAGAATTTGATAAAAATATTGATCGAAGTTATGATTATCTGGTAATGGTGTTACTCCTAATCTTTCAAGATCTTTCTTATCTTTATAGCGTGCAAAAATAATAAATAAAATGTATAAGACCAATACACAAATTAAAGTTATATAAACAGTTTTATTTCGAGCAAAATCAGCATTAGCGAATACATAATTCCAGTTGACAGGTGCTGGTAAAACAATAAAACCACTAGCAAACGTCGTCAAATGAGTTGATAAACATTGAGTTTGATAATGATTAGTCGAAGGTCCAACCTGAATAATAAAAGTAATAAATCCTTTGAGATTAAAATTTATTTACCAATAATCCATCCGACTGCCAATTATTGTTCGCATCAAGATAATAACAAGCTGATGTATAAACTCGATGCTCATAATCCGATGTAAAAATAAATCGTTGATTAGTAATCGGTGGACTAGTTTGTAAAGAATTCAAACAAAAGCTTGTGAATTCTGTTGAGTTTAATTCTCGTAAACCATATATCAATGATCTATGGCTCATTGTCTTTTGATTATCAATAAAATATGCATAAATACTTTCGTTGGTTAAATCTAAATTAAATCTATGATCAATTATAATAATATTACAAAAAATGTCTCACTTGAAGGACAAAATACAATCCAACCATCAATTTGATCGATTGAACTATTTAATAAAGGTGGATTATCAAATTTATAGATAAATAAATAACTAAGATTAGTATTTAATGGGTGAATTTCAAAGTGAATTGATATCGAGAGATTTGATGTGATATTAATAAAATAGAGATCGAATAATTGATTATGAGGATTTGAATCGTATGAAGTTACATTTTGTAAAGTCATGGATGGTAAAATAAAATTTGGATCACGGATAATAATTATTTCGATGGGATTATCAAAATCTGTTTGAATAGAAATTTCATTTTTATCCTGATCAAGTATTGAAAGTGACATTGATCGCGAGAGATTGGTTTTCAAATCAGATTGAGAATTCCCATATGAAGCCAGTGGTTGCATGATTGACTAAACACAGAATAAAGGAAATACAGCAAAAGAAAGAAGCAGCGAAGTATTACTTGAATTGAAAGTGAACTTGAATCTGTTGAATTGAATTGTAAATTTGATGGCATTTGAATGCGAGCGTCTCCTATTTGTTCAATTGATTTATTCGAAAGAGAACCAACGGATATTGTTTCCATTGACATAAATATTGATGATGTATTTACTGTTAAAATTTGACCAAGATTTAAATGAATATTTAATGCCGAACTGATTAATGATATCGTTTGTTCTACTTCGGTAGATATTTCATTGGCCGCTTGTTTTTGATAATAAATATTTCGATTCTTTTCAATCGTTTCCCATGAAAAATCATTTCCATCAGCAAATAAATCTAAATCACAAGATTAAATATTGAATATATTGCGAGGAACATACTTGGATTCGACCAATCCAATTCCAAATCTGTATCATAATCACTCGGCAAAGTGTTTGCACGAGAAAAATCTAGATCAAGTACATTTGTTCGTTGTTGTAATGGTCCATTGATCGCCTAAAATAACAATAAATCACACAGGTAAAACCTACAGAACCATTGTGATAAGGATGGGAAGAAGAATAAGAAATTCTGGTCATTCAGATTTATTCTAGAAGAATATGTGTGGTGTGAAACTTGTTGTTTACATATTGCACTTTTCAAAAGAGAGAAATATGCGATTGACTAATATATTGAAGTAAAATTTCGTACGTTTCTTAATAATTCAACATTGAATATTATTCAAAGAAAAATTCATCTTACAGTGAGAACATTAGTGGTGCACTGTGCAATTTGTGTTGCTGCTGTTTGAACATCTTCATATGGAACACTCGTTGCTATTGACGATAGAGTAGAAGCTAATTGATAACATTTTGCTGATCCAAGCATCTATACGGAGAATAACAAAATCTTTTTCAATAACAAGAATAATTCTTACTGAAGCTGTTCGTGTCAATTGATTTGGCGATTGAGTTAATTGTGCTAATGCTGTTGCTTGCAGTGCAATACTATCAGCATTTGTCGGAATAAGATCTGTTGTAAATGTTATCAGATAATCTCGTACATTAGCATAAATATTCAGTTGTTCATTATATTCAGTCAAAACCGATGCATTGAAAGACGTAGAAGACTATTGAATGAAAATGAAATAAATTGTTTTTTTTTTATATGGGAATAGCATCATTATCTCTGATTGATTAGGAAAAACGAATATATTTCAATATATGGAGCGAAGAGATATTCATGTGATGAATTAAAAGGCATATATGATATTCTATCACCATGAAAGGAGCTTACCCCTGGTTGATTTTGACTATCCAAGGATGAAACAGCAATATTCGATGTTGGAATACCGTCTAAAATAAATATGATGGTGTTGAAAGCAAAGATTCTAAATTAATCGAATGATCGATTTACTTGCGACAATCAATTGAATGGATTCGAGATTTATTTGATTAAATTTTTGTGAAAGAGAATTTATAACCTGACTAATTGCATTTTGATTACCACTATTAAGTACTTGTACGAGCGGATGGTTTGATAGGTTAGTTGTAGATGTTTGTAGATTATTTATCAAGCTATTGATGAGTTCAGAGTCTGCTAGAACTATGACAGATGAAAGATTGTATTCTGTAATACAATTCAGTGTATCACGAATGCGAACAACGATATGAAGCAAAGAAGTATTATCGGCTCCTGCTGGCAATCGAACTTGTACAGTGGAGACGGATGAATAAGCAATAATCATTTGTTGTGTATAATCTATTGTCCAACCTGCAATTTTATAAGAATAGAAAATCATTTGTTTATCTGTCAGAAAAAAGTGAAATATACTTTGAAATGAATAACCTTGAACTCCATCTGAATCCTGCCAATTCGAACATGAAATATTGAATAGAGTAGTTGTTGTACCATTTTGAGGACTAATTGAACAGGAACCATTTTGCGGGGATTGATTTATTTCGAAATCAATTGTACTTGAACCATTTTGTAATGAAGATGAATAAACAACTTCAAAACGCCAATAATTAATCAGCGCGTTCGAAACGAATAGATTATTTTTGGCAGTGAAATTAGCTGTGTTTGAACCTAGGATAATAAAAATAAAAAGTTGTGCTGGATGTTTTTTTTAAATAAAAACTCTAGACAAAAAGATTGATAAATTCTAGAATAAAAATTTACCGAAGAACCAAATATTTTCATATTGTTTCATGTTCTGAAATGCTGTCCATTGAACCACATTCGATGTTGTATTCATTACACCTTGATAAATATTCCACGTTATATTATTTATAAATTGACAAATATCAGCACAAGTAGAAAAAAGAGCAACTTGTGTTGTTGGATTCACATATTGATATTCGACATTTTCAGCACATAATGTTGAAATAACACATCTAAATTCAAATTAGTCATATACGCTGATATCTGTTTTTACTCAAGGTTTTACAGACCCCATCACAATCAATTGATACTGATTTCCTTGTACTTCTACGAAAAGATAATCAAAATCTTGAACAGACGAATTTTGAAGGTTTTGCACTTTAACTTTAAATTGATAAGTTTGATTTGGTATTAATGAGTTTCCAAGAATAATCAATGAAGATTTTGGTGAATTAGTCACACCAACATATGTTAATCCTATTGAATATAGATGCAAATAAAATAGAAGATAATAATTATTATAAATACCTGATTGATTTGATAAACAAGATGAATTAAATTGTTGAATTCTTGGATCATCAAGAGATAAATCGATTCCTAAAAGACTTGGAAAGTTGTAGTTGGGATAAATTCGACAATAATATTCATAGTTCCAATTCTAGAAAGGTCAAACAAACTGAAACAATTAGAATTTGGGCACATGTGAATTATTACACTGGCATTAAATGTAATTCTATCAGGATCAATTGAATAACTTCCTGGATCAAGAATAAGATCTTGTTGATATCCTTGTTTAATCATTGTTGTTCCGAAACGAATAAGATTTACAACAATATTCGATGGAATTATTTGTACATAAGCAGACATCGATGAAGATAATTGAGATGCAGCAACCATTCTAACAGTTAATGTAAACTGATAAGTCCCATAATCAAGTGTTTGTTCTGGAATATAAAGTTCACTGAGTGTTGTAATTATCGTTGATCCTAATAGAATTTGAGATGAACAAACTGATGATGCACAAAGACTAATTCTCCATTGAACATTTTTGATGAGCGAGTTACTGCAATTTAATTGAATATATGAAATAATAGAGAAAGCTTCACTTCGTTTATATCGTAATGGTGATGATAGAGATGAATTCGCAGGAGTTAATGTTATGATAGGTTGATAACATTCTAAATTCAACATGAATTCTTATACGATTTCTATTCATAATTAAAACTACTAATTCTACTTTGTGGAAGATTACTTGATGTACTTGATCTAGTACTTGTCACTATTAATGTCGAATCTTCTAAAATACATATATATTTATTTTGTAAATTCTTGGCGAAATTGGTATTTGCAAACCTTGTGTATATTGTGTTGTAGGTTGTGTCACTTCGGTTGTTGCTATATCTAGTTATAAAAAAAATTATATTGGCTATTATGTATTTATTAAAAACCGAATCCCATAAACATCATAAATACAACTCACTTCACTTTCGCTTTTGGATGAGGAAAATATCTACACAAATTCTCACGCGTTTTTCAGGTAATTTATGTCTACGGAAGATCTAAATAATGAACTATATATTTTGATACATTCGGAAACATTGACTATTTTAAAGTCTTACATCGTGATGAGACTTTTTTGTTTAATTTTGATAAAATAATATATTGCTTCTGATGATCTCTGACATCTGTGACACAATATGTCTCAATCATTTCAAATTTCAAAGAATAATTTAGACTACTCTTGAAAATGTTAAGCCTCTTTCTTGTTCCTGTTAGTTCGATGATCGATTTCACTTTATTTTGTGAACTCAAGTACATTACAAAAACAAAAAATAATGAGAATCAGTGTAGGACAAACATATTTCTTTATTTTTTTTCTGAAAATTAGCTTTGACATTTTAACAATCCTATTGCAGAATAAGGAATAAAATTTAAGAAAATGAAAGAAGCTACATATTGTTATTCTCTTTTATGAGATTCGAAAATACTTACCACAAGAACTGGTATTCAAATAAAACTTTTGAAGACGATTATTCACGGGATCAGTAACAAAAATATTTCCGTAGCTATCAAAAGCCATGCGATAAGGATTATTCAATTGATTTGATCCAGAACCCCATCCCGCTAAACAACCAATAATACACTGAAAGCCATATGGTCCGGATCTAACAATACGGCTATTTCCACTATCTACTATGAATAAATAGCCATCAGCATCAAGTACAACGTCTCCAGGAAAATAAAGTGCAAATGCCACAGAGGATCCATTTCCTGCAACAGTTGTTCCGTTTATTTTTCCTGGCTGAAATAACTGAATCCTGTTGTTATTAGCATCTGCTACGTACAAGTCAAAATTGGTGTCAACAAATATTCCTCTAGGGTAATAGAGCATGTGAGGTAGAGATCCCGGACAACCAACGCCAGCAATAAGTTTAAATTCGCGTGTTGGATCAACTATTGAGTTTGCAACAATAACATTATATGTTCCCACAGAACAGTATATTGTATTATTGATATCAACAAAAACATCCAAACAATTGTCAGTAATATACATTATAGGGATAGTGGTATTCGTATTTAACGAAAATCTAAGAACTTGACGAGAAGAATTGCCACTGTCCGCATAAATATCACCAGAACTTGTGACGAAAGTACTGTATGGATAAATGGGACCACCCGAAATTGTTCTCAATAGATTGCCACTTGAAGCAAGAAACACATAAATATGATCTGAGAAAAAATCAGCAACATAAATTGTATTATTGGTAGTAACAAAAAGAGTAAGCGGGTCTGAACCAATTGTGGTTGCAGTCACGATGGTTATTCCAGCAGAATCCCATGTAGCAAGTGGACAAAGTTTTGGTTGATTATAAGAAACGTCTACATAAATAAACAAAAATCAAAAACTTTGGTAGAGCAATACTGAACCAACATCAAAGATGATAGCGAGGGCACAACTTATTTAGTTAAATTCATGAATTGGAATCAATGTTTCTATTCCCGAAAGAACAGGTTTATTCGTATTTCAGTCTGCATTCCTATAGTACAGTGGAATATTCAACAAAACTAATCGATATACCACGATAGGTTGGCTGTAATAAAACTACGTAGTAACACTAAAATCATACAAATAGAAACGTTATTATTGTTTCGTTTTTCTTTAGCAGATTCTCTTTGAGCGAGGGGTGTCATAATATCCACAACTTGGGTATCGAGATGAATACCCAGATAGGATACCCAGTTGGATGGACATCTACGTATCCCCAGAGCTGAGGAATTTGAGTGCATTTGGTGTAACGAGAATGGGTANATTCCTCAGCTATGAGGAACATGGGGATATACAAAAATGGATACCTATTCTCGTTACACCAAATGCACTCAAATTCCTCAGCTATGAGGAACATGGGTATTCATTTTAGTATCCATTCTAGATATCCAATTGAATGGATATCGTGACTGGTATGTCGACGATACCCAGTGTTAGGATATTATGACATCTCTGAGTTGGTGATCAAAACATTTGAACTCAATTATACATAATATCAGCATACTTAGTCGATTGGATATCAATGTAATATTTCCCATTGAAGTGGTGGTCGCTTGAGAAGAATTGAATTGAAGAGTAGTTGTCATGTTGCTCACTACAAATCAAAAAAAATGCTCAAATAAATATAAGATGACATCAAAATTCTATTACTCGTAGTGGTCGTTGCTGTTGTCGTCGTCGTCAGATCTATAATAAAGAAAGCATAATTAAATCAAATTGATCTCATTATATATTGTTTCTTAGTCAGAATCACGTACTGACATAAAAGATAAACAATAGCTTTTGACTGAATGCACTTTATCTACCCAACTGAGTCAAAACTATATACTGAATGATTTCGAAGGCTATATATATTAATCTGATTAATAATATTGCTTTTACTCGAGAATAGTAATCTTTTAATCAAGTGCCGATGGCAGAAAAATGAATCTTTGAAAAAGAATATTTTAAATTAAGAAATAAATGATGACCAATCTAAATATTGCCGATTCAAGATACACGTACAAAAAATTACACTCACTGCATGGATTATTAATCAAAACAAAATTTTGAACACGATTATTCTGAGTATCAGTAACATAAATATTTCCATTACTATCAAAAGCTATACTCTGAGGCCCATTTAATTGAGTTGGCCCAGAACCCGATGCGCCTGAACAGCCAACTATGCATCGAAAACCATTGGGTCCAGATCCAACTATGCGATTGTTGCCACTGTCTACTATGAATAAATAACCATCAGCATCAAGTACAACATCTGTAGGATAATTAAGTATAACTGTTTCAGGTGCCCCATTTCCTGCCATTATTGTGCCGTTTAATTCTCCTGGTTGAAATAACTGAATTCTGTTATTATTAGAATCTGCTACGTATACATTGAAATTATCATCAATAAATATTCCTAGAGGGTAATCGAGCATGTCAAGCATAAATCCCGGACAACCTGTACCTGCAACAACCAGTACATTGTTATCACTGCTATTCAGTGATCGCTTGATGACTTGATGAGACGCGGACAACGAACAATGTAAGGAATTATTAGTGTCAATAAAAACATAGAAACACGGTTCACTGACATTTAAAGTGAATGGATTATTTGTATTATTCAATACCCATTTATCGACACTGATGTCACCAGTACCAGTATATATATCATCAGCCATAGTAACAAAAATACTGTACGGTAGGGTAGCACCAACAAATATATTTATTGGAGAACCAGATCCTTGATACCACACTTCAATAGTACTGTATTGTATATTAGCCAAGTAAACAGTATTGTTAGCATTAACAAAAACAGCAAGAGGTGCAACACCTGCGAGATTCTGGCCTGCAAAAGTACTTCCAAATGAGTTCCACACTGCAAGTGAACACAATTTCGGTCGATTAAACGATATGGCTATAACAGAAAATGATGTTAATTGACTGAAATTAAATGTCTAAAAATAGATCTTTTTCGTTTATTTATAATATAAAGAAAATTAAGAAACGATACAGTTTTACCGTTCTTACGGATACACATCGCTCTTATTATAAATTTGAATAGAACAAGAACTAACTGTGAATTCTACTCTACTGTTTATTAAACATTGTTAGACAATAACGAGATATAATTTGCTTGCGTGATTACAGAAATTATATTCATTATTGAGCTTAACATAAAAATAAAACTCTGATCGATACTCATTGCTTACCTGTTATTGTGTTGATAGTTTGCACAAAGATCAGCCAGAAAGTGATGCTATAAATCGATGGCATTTTTCTTGTAAATATCTGTGAATTTCTATACTCCCAAATGATGCAAAAAATGTGGTTCAATCAAAGTTTTACACCAAATTGAATCGAGGCAAGTAGTGAAATGAAATACATGAATTCTTCTTCAAAACTTTTCTTTGTTTTTATTTACTTTTTCGGCACTAGAGTTTGACGGCCTTCATCTACATGTTAATCAAGCAACTGTGTATTTAACTAAATATGAGCGCATCTCGGGCACAAACTGAATCAATAAAAAAGTACATCGCGAGTTCATGAATATGTTGATGTGTGAAGTAATCAAAAATTCTGATGCAGAACTCTTTTGCGATCTTTATTTGTTGTTATCGGAAGTTTTCCAAGAAATTTCAATTTATTATTGATCGATAGGCTATTGTTTCTAAGTAATCATTTCCAAGACTCAATTGAATTTATGTTGTATCTAGAAATAATCGTTCGACTATGCGATAATTAGAATTAACGAACATATTTTACTAGTGAAAATCTTTGTTGTGGAAGGGGAGTAATATTTTTTTATGAAGTTAGTCAGATAAAAATCTATTGGCAAAATAGTTGAGAGAGAAAAAAAATCGATCGCCGCGAAACCGTGGAAAACAAATAATACGATCGTTAACAAATCCATTGTCTCTGAACTTCACGGGTGTTTTTATTGTTCTACTCAATCAATATTTATTCATTTCTTTATTACACGCATACCATAATTAGAAGATCCTGACAATATTTATATTTCATTTTAAAACTTCGAGATTTTTTCGAGAATGAGCGTGGTTAGAGTTTTTGATAAACTATGAAATTAAAGTACTTCTTATTGAAGGATATAGCATCGGAAAGATATACAGCAAGACTATTCCATGTGATTGGTTGGTTGTGGCTGATAGGTAAACATTTTACGAACTAAGATAAGAGTATGATGGAAGACGCTATTGATATTTTCTCTTATCTTCAAAAGTTGAAAGAAATACAATTTTTCACAATATCATCAAATCTTTGTTTCGGGTATGAATCATATAATATACTGAATGTATTTTTCAAAGAAGTTGTTAGAATAAATTTAATGACAAGAACTGATTGTACTATATCGATAATATACTAAAAAAGAAACTATTTTTTCTTCGGATATTAATGCAGTTAAAACACCTATACAAAGTATCATAAGAACTAGATGACACATTGTTCAAAATTATTTACTCATCTGGATCAAAAGTAATACTAATGAAATCTATCAAGATAGTCAAAATACGCTCTAACGAACTATTACATGATGTTGTTCATAATGTCAAGACCTTCACCGAATCGGATGAATGCCTTGACTTCCTCCTAGACGTTGATGACACAACGGTGATCCTCATCGCAAACAGTGTTATAGGCCAAGAGATAGTACCTATTATTCGTGATATGACACACCTCGACAGTATTCATATACTTTACAGAAAAGACGTTCAAGGCAACGAATGGGCGAAACAATGGCCGAAAATTCAAGGTATCTACATTAAAATCAGCGACATCTGTGAACCATTATATGAGGTTCTCTGCCAAGTCGTCCATGATACACTACCGATAAGCTGAGTTCCAAAGCGGGTGGTATCGGACGCATCGGATCAACAAATTGTTGATCGATTGGAACCTACATTCATGTCTTCGACATTATTTAAAGAGATCCTATTAGAAATCAACGAATATGATAAAGGATTGGTCGCATACTATCATAAAAAACGTGTGCCTGAATCTCAATGAGAATACTTTCAAAAAGATATACTAGTGAGTGTTTTCTGTATGGTATGTTGAACTAAATATTACGGTCACTCGATATTGATGCCATGATCAAGGTGGACGTTTTCATTCGTGATCTTCATCGAGCATTAGAACAACTGCACAACGAACTATTGAATGCACACCATGGAAGAATTTGTTGTTTATCGTGTGCAAACTTTTTCGCAACAAGATTTTGAGCTTTTACTCGATACAAAAGTTGGACTTCTTTCGTTCAACAACTTCTTGTCTACTAGTAAAAAAGCACGCATAGCCATGAGATTAATTCAGCGTATACTGCGCAAGTATCCAAACGCTGTGGGTATTATTTTTGTGATGACGATCTATCCTAGTTAAGTGTTTGTGTCAGACTACTCCATTCGCTCCAATCGATAATTACAGTGCTAACCAACAAGAACAAGAGATTCTTACCGACGATGATGATTCCGAATTGACTGCTCTTAACTATTACAAACGAGACGAGACTAAAGCGTGTGAATGTCAATATTTGTTTTATTCACACGCACATGCCCATACTCTGATAAATTTTGCTTGATCTGATTGTTGCGAATGGAATGAGATACTAATTTTATTTCTATCAAAGAGAAGTGAATTAACTAAACAAAGCAAAAAAACGAACGATACAAGTAGGCTTATATGTTTGAAAATAGCAATATTTGAGGGTGTGAGCGTGTGTGAATGGGATTTGGGTTTATTACGGGCTGGAGCACCCATCACTTTAATGTCTTCATTTTGACAGGTGCAACCACCTTTCACCAAGTTTATTTTAGAAGCTATTTAAATGAAAAAACAAAACAGGAAAAAAGAAAGGTAAGATAAGTCAAATGTTGGAGTCTTCCAACGTAGTAAACGACTCATTCGAGTGCTGAAAACAAATAGTTTGCATATACCGCATCATTTAAAACAGACAACAACGCGTTATTAAAGTTTTCACGGCAATTTCGGCTACGATTATTTCATTCGGGTAAATACCCCAGCATAGAATTGTTTCAGAAGCATATCAAGATTATTTAAAAGTCATGGGCATAGTGCAAATATGATTGAGTTATTAGAAAGCATCAAGATAATCATAAAACCAAAACTATGAGCTGACTTTTTTGTTGGCAAATACATTGTTAAATGTCTGCTCCTAAGGCCTCTAGCTGACTTACTTTCTAGCATCATCTCAGGATTCGAGTGCGGACTTTTATCATGTCTTTATTCATCATCCCTCCCCGTCTTCCAACTAACAAACACCCACACCGTATAACATAATTTGCTAATGAATAATAACATATCCAACTAGAATGACATTTTTTTTATCATACACGTGTCATCGTTTCAGTAAGTCTCAACTACTCATCTTTTAGGATACTGGAAATGAATTACACAATAATCGAACATGATCGTTCTATTGACAATGACTTCAATGTTATCTATGTAAAAATGCTGACAGGTGAAATATTGATGATTAAAACTGAATTATCTGAAACGATCGAAAGCATCAAGAAAAAAATCAGAGATATTAAAAAATGTTCAACTGAACCAGCAAGACTACTTTTTGCTGGAAAGCATTTGTTAGATCAATACACCCTAAATGATTATCATGTGCAGGCAGGAGCAATACTACATAGTGTTTATCCCCTTTGTGGAGGCATGCAAATCTTTGTCAAATATGGTTGGTCGCCAGCTATTACATTGGAAGTAAACCCGAGAGATACTATCGAACATGTCAAAACGAAACTACAAGATGAAGAAGGTATTCCGGCTGATCAACAGAGATTGGTTTGTAAAGGTGAAGAACTTGAAAGTAGTAGAACCTTATCGGACTATAAAATTGAAAAGGAGAGCACCATGCATCTCGTGATCCGACGCTCTGAAGGCATGCTCATATTTTTCAAAACACTGACTGGCACAGTTTTTATATATGAACTGGAGCCGAGTGATACAGTTGCATATATCAAAGCAAAGATTGAGCATGACATATCGATTGCTTTAAGGCAACAAAAATTGATATTGGCCGGTAAAACACTTCACAATGATCAAACTTTATCATATTACAATATTCAAAAGGGAACCACAATTTGTTTCGTCATTGGAGGTGCTGGTTGCGTATCATTTCATGTTAAATTACCAAGTGGAAGAAATATTGAATTGATGATGAGCCCGGGGTTTACTACTATCGAAGAAGTCAAATCAATAATTGAACGCCAAGAAGGTATTCCATTGTACCAGCAGCGATTGGTATTTCAAGGGAAATTACTTGAAAATCGTCGAATTGTATCGGACTACGATATAGATTTCGACAATACAGTGTTTCTATTTCATCTAGGTTCTGGATCTATGCAAATTTTTGTCGAAACACCGACTGTCAAAACTTTGACATTGCAAGCAGATCCGAGTGATACTATTAAAAGCGTCAAAAGGAACATTACAGATATACAACACATCAGAGCTGAAGATCAAAAATTAGTTTTTGATGGCAAACAACTTGACGATGATAAAACCTTATTAGACTACCGTATTAAACATAAAAGTAAATTACATTTGTTTATCCCTGACGAAGTACAAATCTATGTCAAAAGACAGATTGGAAAAATAATTACATTGACAGTGCGTCCGAGTGACTTCATCGAAGACGTAAAAAAGAAAATTAAAATTGCAGGACATAAAAAACATCTGCTTTTTGCTAACATTGAACTTGAAGATGATCGAACCTTGTCAGACTACAATATTGGACATGAAAGCACATTGGAACTCATTATTCCCGAAATCATTCAGGTCTATGTCAAAAAGTTGACTGGAGAAATTATTACATTGGTCGTGCGATCAAGTGATACCATTAAAAATGTTAAATTGAAACTTAGTCAACGAGGACACATTCCAGTCAATGAACAAAAACTGATTTTTGCTGGAAGTGAACTTCAAGATCAGCGGCAGTTAGCAGAACACAACATTCGACACAATAGTACGCTAGAACTTTGGCTACGAGATTAAACTACTAGTCGAATTCTTTTGATTTGACATTTTCTGCGCATATGAAAAAGTTTGATGTCCTCTGAACTACTAATTGCTGAATAAAGTTTGTTGCAGCTTTGCCTTGAGAACCTTTGGCAAAGGCGTGTTTCTCAAGAGATAAGTATTACTATTAAAAGAAAATCGAAGAAAGAGATTACTACGTGTTATTCAATAATAAATGACAGCAGCTGTCCATGTCTTTATTATCCCTTTGTCGATATTGTTTTTAATATTCTTGGTTGATGTAAATGCCTTCCTGCAATAGAAGAATCTCATATACTAGAAGACCTACCCGTAATAGAATATCTCCTTGAAGAAATGGTGCGACGGTGATACTAAATGAGCCACCTTAATGAATTAACGTCTCGAAAAATTGGAACTTTCATTAGTCTATTTGTATCAAAGTATGACTAGTTTTCAGTGTTTTTAGTTGAGAATTTTAGAACAATACTCAAAATAGCTTCTTGTTTATTTTAAGAATCTTTTGAATGAAAAATAGTGGTAATAAATGGGGCACAATAGCAGACTCTGAAAACTTTCCACGCTTTGACATAATAAAAGCCAGATGTGTTCTAATGCGTAGGGAGATTAGCACTGCTTTTCTTGTTTTTGCATTGTTGATAATATTCGTGGTCCATGTAATAGTATCTTTCTGATTATCATATTAGCTCCCAAGCAGACAAACTTTTGGAAAAACACGTTTACACACTCAATCGGGAATAGCTTGGGCTGTGATATTCTTTGTATACATTCTTGATCTTTGCAAAATTTTATTTCATCATTTATTTATGAAATGATGAAATATTTCACGTATAACTCTCGTAGGGTAGGGTAGGGTAACTAAATTCATACCCTTACAGGACTCTACTTTACTGTATATTCTAAGCACGTATTCGACATGCATAGGATGTAGGTTTGATAAAAGAAACGATTAATGCGTTTTCTTTCAAGTAGGAGTAGACCATTTAATTTAATGCGAGTTAATTAACGGTTTTAGTTAACGTTAATTTTAAATCAACGTAAACGTACCACCCCTACTTTCAAGTACATGAATCAATAAGACATAGTTAATCATCGACGATAAAAATTTCGCTATAAACAATCTAATAGATATATTTTCCTATAAAAATCTTTAGGTTTTTTTTCGTCAGCAACAAATAAAGAGTAACTCAAAACAACAACAAAAAGCTAATCCATATTATCAGTTAATGGCCATCGATCAATCCAATTTAATAAATATTGGAGGTTCTTTTTTGCATCACTTTCGGTTTCATTGGCAAGTTCATGAACCATCGATTCATCGAAAACTTCACAAGCTTCATGAAGACATACTTGAAAATTTTCCGATTGAATGATTTGTTCAATTTTTTTCTCTGAATAATTTCGAGTTTTCAATCGTTCATTTAATTTATCACCATTACACCGTAAAACAAATATACCATGTATCTGATTATTATCAGGTATTATACCTGCGCTATGATAATCAATAACGAGACCGGATGGAGTTAATTTTTGAAAATATTTTTCATCAAGATAATCATTAATAGCATCATCATCGAGAATCTCACATTGATTTTCTTCATCATATTCAACAGTGAATTTATTCTGTTTAGCTAGATCATTTATATTTATATATTTAAGTGATTTATTCGATGAACGTAACTGCTGGCCCAGATCAGATTTACCTACACCTATAAGATATGAATAAGAGATAGCATATATGTATACGAAAACAAATAATATATACCAGGTGTTCCACATATGATGATATTTGGAAGTTGTTTCTTCATACTCATTTGAAATATTGTAGTAGAAATAGGTTTTAGTTCTTAATAAAAAAATATTATCTTCGAAAAATCGAAGAAACTTTCTTAAAAACTATTTGACCAATTGTCAATAGGAAAGTGAAGATGGCGCTCGTGTTTGATGAAAAATGTAAACCGGCAATTCTATCTCGTGTTGAAAATATTATAACCGAGACAAAATCAATGATTCATTTTCGATACTGGATTTATAATTAGGAATGAATAAATATTGTTTTTTGTCTTTACAGATGTACTAAGAAAAGTAGCCAACAGGCGATGACGGTGGCGTGAGTTTTTAAAATATCGCGAATTCTCCTCTGATTTTCTTACATAATATTGTTTCTTCAATGTAACGACTGGATATTTAAGTTTTGCTAGATTGAGATTTGAATCAACGTTGAATCCTTAGCAATGCAAAAACAATGCATAATTTGTATGAAAAATAGAATAGAAATTTAAATTTATTGAGAGGTAAAAATATTTTTCTTCATTATTATTCTTTTGCGTATTTTATTTTTTATGTAAGCTATTTAAAACTCAACATGAATTAAATCTATTCTTAACATTGGTTTGTATCATGCATTGAAACTGAACTATGATTTTTCTTGTTTGAATGACTTAGTAGGGTAACCAAGAAGGTAGGAGAGATTAAGCAGCCTAAATTCTCCTAGAAGTTCTCTCATTAGGCAGTTGGATCCAATTATATTTAGCCACTGTAAATTTTCGCCTAGACAACGAATTTTTGTTAATTTAAATATTCAAAAAAAAATGTTTTTTCTCTTGAAATATATAAGACTCGTTAGTTTTTACATGCAACAGAAAAAAAACGAGTTTCATGTGCAAAGTGTAAAGAAATGCTTCATTCATTTTCTTCTAAAATGAAAATCAAACAAAAGAAAAAGGATCAAGCGTTGTTAGTTTCTTGCACTTCGAAAAGCTGTTGTTCATTGTAAAACATTCGTTTGAGAAAAGAGAACAATGAACTGTTCTTTTATTCATTTTGTTTCATTTTTTTATTGAAGAAATATGGAATCAATCTATACACTACAGTAGTTCAATTCGATTACTCTTGTATGTCATCGTCATCGTCAATTTTACAATATTTGAGTTCAAACTCAAATTCACAGAACGTTTCGCAAACGAATAACAGTGCAAAACGAAACGCATATGATAACGGCAGGCTAGAACATTCTTCAGATCGCACTGATGATAGTCCTTGTGACAATGAACGAATTATTACTGTGAATCGACAAGTTATTGTATTTGATGATAATTGGATAAAAACACAGCCAACAAATGAAAGTAAAGTTATACAATCAGCTAGTCAAGGTGAAGCAATATTATTGGAAGCAGAACAAGATGAAACAGAATTTTTAAATTCAAATCAACATCAAGTTGTAAGTGAATGCATTTGTTTAGGTCGCTATGTATGAAAATATTGAAACAACAAGATGTTCTATGATTTTTTAAGTAAATATTTGTCTGACAATACTCTCTCACTCTCTCCTGTTGTTATTCCAAGAATAGAACATCACACTATTGTGCAAGTTTGCAAATGTCAAGGATATTTTATACAATGGGAAGATTTTCTATTTACAGATAGAGAACTTCATGTCAGACAAGTTTTTTCAGGGGTGCGGCGAAGGGTGTAAAAAAAACTCCTACAGGAAAAATGTAAAATATATTGTTCGCTAGTGAAAACTGAAACTTTATTTTTATGGGGAACACTGAGGATTGAGTATCATTTGAATTTTTCTCTATGAGCTATTTTTCAAACTTTGCAAAGTTTTCTTCTCATGTGAATCACTCTGAATAATCTCTAAGATCGAAATTTTTTTGAGTTTTTTTCGTATTGAAACGTCTGTTACGGAGATGATTTCAACTGAGCCAATATCAGTTTTACTATTGTCAAAGTCATATCAGATAAATGAATTCATCTTTGTAGTATTTTATTGTACAAAGACCTACCATTCTCCTTTGTTTAGCTTTCACCGGGCAAAACTAAATCTCTCAATACAGTTACAGACATCATGAATATGATTTCACCTGATGAACTAGATGAAAATACTGAACAAACTCGTTCTAAGCCAACAACTGATAAGAAAATTTCACCATCGAAAACTCGAACTCAAACTAATATAATTCAGTCACCAATAAAAACATCAACTCTTCCTATGAATAAAACAGCAAATGGAGAAAATCGGAAATCTACTTCAAAAGTTTCTCGTACGTCGAAATCAATATCACAATCGAGATCACGTAGTCCAAATCGAACAACAAATAAACGGTTGAAAGAGTCCATTATTAAACATTCATACAAAATCGTTTTCTTTTAGACAAGCTCCATCAATGACTAGCACCGGTGCTTTTCATTTCGTAACTCCAGGTGAGCATCAGCAAGAAAAGAGCTCAAAAAAAGTGCCAAGATCGAAGAGTCACCGTTCACCGATAAAAGATGATTGCAAACGAATAACGAGTAGTGATGATGAAGAATCCGAAACAGATCATTTAAATTCAAATGCTCTGAAATTAAAATTAAAAGAAGAAAAACGAATTGGAAAAAAGAAAGGAGAATTATTAAATCAACTACATGAAAATTATGAAGAATTATTAGAAAAATATGCGCAAGCAGAGAATACAATTGATCAATTACGCTTTCAACCGAAGCCTTTCAGCGATACCACACCGCGATCTACTACTTCCGAAGTGAGAACATTTCTCATTGTGAAATAAAACTTGATATTCGTATTTCATTTTCTAGCATCACGTACACATCATTCAACAGCCAACAGTTAATATGACCAATTTACGGGCGAGTGGAGTATACCATTCAATAGATTATTCACCATTTTCAACAATAAGGCCACTAGCATCATCAACAACAACACCAGTTAGAAAAAGTAAATATTATTTCGATTGGTTGACTTGTTTTTAAGCAGAATATTTTAATTAGTCTAAGGTTTCTTCAGCGCCTAAAGCATTCACATGAGACTTACAACATAATAGAGATTTTACTATTTTTATATTTTATAGAGAATTTATTTTCAATAACTCGAACGGGCGAGAAAACTTCCTATTTGACAATTTATTGGACTCGGATTTGAACTAAAATTCCTATATCTTGTAAAAAGAAAGATTAAGATTTGACTCTATCTTGAGTGTGAGAGAGAGACAGTACTGATATCGGCATAGTCAAGAAGCATTTTATTCATCCAATATTTGAAAATAAATAATTACAAGCCTACGGAAAGATAATATTCCAATAAGAATATACTTTGTAGATTTCTCAGTTCTGTGAAACTATCGGTTAGCGTTTTACTCAAGTCTCTCATTTTATTATCGTTTCATATCTGTAAGGTTTCCTAAAGATAAAAATAATATTCCTGCTGTCGTAAAATAAATAAACAATTTACCTAACCGATGATAATAAAACTCAAAAATTTTCTATTGCACGATCTTTTGAGAATACAACTGTTGATTAAAATCAATCAAGGCAGCTATTTCATGGCGTCCTTGGTAAAATAATTGATCCAATTGATTTCAATCGATAAATCATTGATTTTTATTTTATAAATTAAAATCTAAACTTCAGTTCAATTAAATTTCCGCCAGATATTAATGACGCGCGTGACGAATAACCTATCAGACTGTAATTTTTTGAAAACCTAGATAGAATCAATTCTCATTATTTTAAAGGTTATTCTTTTTCAATATTAATAACCCAATTTTCTAAAGAGAAATTTTTTTCGCTCTCTCTCTCCTCATTGGCATATCTGTTTACTCGCAACAGATTACTAGTAAACTAGGCTGAAAAAAGAAAATTGCAATTGATTCATGTATTAAGAAAAAGAAGGTCCTTGATTGAAGCCATTTATAGAATAAACTTCACGATGATATATAAAGAGATGTTTAACTGATATACACAAACCAGTATAGAAAATATCTTGATCCATGGATTGTGTAAGAATATGCCTAATGCGACTGAGTACTTGACACATATATTTACACCTGTTTAAGATGAAGTACACATACTATTTGTTCAATATCGAACTCATGTTTAGTTCTTTTTAATTTTACGCAATACTTTTGCTTTGTTATTTCTAGGTATATCACCTGCGTATTCAGGTAGGATTGAATCAGTGCTTCTTTTTTTTTATGAAACTTAACCCGAAAATTTCATTGTAGAAGAAGTAATAACACCAGAAACATATACAGTTAGTTTACTCGTTCAAACAAGAACCTTAGGAAATAAGGTAAAATGCAGCTTTTTATTAAGAGGAGATATCATATCCAGTGTTGTGTTTATTATAGATGAAATCATTTTTGACATTAATGACGACGGATCAATTAAGTTTAGCTGAACAAAAACAAGTCTATGAAAATATTAAACAAGATTATGAAAAATTAGTAAGAACATTGGATAAGAAAAAAGGTGGTGATAATTATCGAAATATTGATCTCGATGGGTAATGAAATTTCCTGTACACATTGAAAAAAATAATAAAAATCTCGTATTTTCTTTTGTAGAGATATAAATACAGAATTAGACTCCATGAAATACTTATTAAAAGAAATCGTTGAAAGAATCACAAATAATCTACTTGGTAAATCAGGCGAAAATTCACCGACGGAACAACGTACACGCTTGACACTTGATGGTAGCCATTCCGTATGTATAAAATTTGTAAAAGAAAATGATATTTTCTATCTAATTGAATATCAGAGTCCATTATCTGCTCGATCGTCCTTGTGCAATCACAATGATCTTATGGATCAATATAAAAAACTATTAAATGCTGTTAATTCAGAAAGTACAGATAGAATTGATCAAAGGGCTGTGAGAATCAACGAATTAGAAAATGATCCGCAACAGATGAAAACAAAGTAAATCATTGTGATTTTGTTTTCTTTTTTCGATTTTTACTATTTATCAGTATTAGTATGCATGATTCATCTCGATCAAGTTTATATGATCATCAAACACCAACGAAGAGCAAACAAAAACCCTATGTTTACGTATCCGGGGTAGGTTCAACGGGTTTTTTTTAGAATAATTAGAAGTTTTGATAGATTTTATCTTTGCTGAATGTATACAATGATTAGGATTAATTGTACTTTCTAGGTCATTATTTGAATGTAAGTTCAGCCTATTAGATCTTCTTTACATAGTAACAACACTTTTCTGTATTCTCTTTACAAAGGATCGAATGTTGGCTGAAAATTTAAACAAAAGGTTTCGATTAGAAGTTATACTGATTGAAGGAAGTTGCCAGAAGATTTAAGCCATTACTTTTATTTAATCTAACTAATATCTTCTTGTAAATAGGCACTAACTTAAAACTTGAATTCTTACACAGAATACATTTTTCAGATTAGGGAATCTTTTTCTATAATTCTTAAAATTATTCACGTAAAACTCATAGATTTTATTTCAGTTCCAGTTAAAAGAGTTCTCATGACTTGCTCTTACAAGTATCTTTAAAAAAAGCATTGATAAGCTAAGTCGTATAAGCAATTAATTAAAAACGTTTTTCAATCTTGAAGGGTTCCGATGAAGAACAACAGCTAAGTCACAGTATAACACCCATACCAATGGTGAAAAATATCGAATCGACTTCATATGAGCCGGATTATATAGCCCCATCGTCTGTTAAACGTCATGAATATAGAATCGAAGAAGAAACTTATAGAAATGGTCAATCTCCATCAGCCAAGAAAAGAACTCCAATCAATCGGCAAGACTATGAAAACTTCGAAAAAACTACAAGACCAAAACGAAAAACAAGACCTGAGCAAAAAGCAGTAAAAGTAACAATGAAACTTAAATCTTGAAATATTTTTTTTTAATAGAAAATCATGAACGATCGCCAATATAACAAACAATCGAGTCCTGTGATACTCTCCGATGCAGCTCGGTATTTAAATAGTTCAATGAAAACACGCGTTAATGATTATGATAGCGGGATAGGAACAACAAATCTTACTAAATTAAGTCATGATAGGTAATTTACATTAAAATAGAAGATTTTGATAGATATTCTGCGGTTTTGTTTTGTTCTCAGTAAATTATATACAAGTACAATGGATGAAAGTCATTTTCACTCGTTTGATGAAGAACAAGGTCTAATAAAAATAGACAGAAGAAAAACAATAAATTTCAATCTTTTTTCTTCTTTTAGAATCAATTTCATCGTCAAACTCAAGTAACTCAGATTTCGCAGACTCCAGAAGCCCTTATAGGTAATTATTCTATCTTAAACATATAAATGTCAATAGCACACAAAAAAATCTTTTCTTTTTTCTATATTTAAAATTAAATTCGCTTTTTTCTTTAAATAAACAATAAAACAGATTCGACAATTCATTATCAAATAGACGAAAAACCCAAGGTCGTTATGGTAAATATAAAATTTTGTTTTCATCATTTTCTCTTTTTTTCACTTTTCTTATAGATCCTCATTCATCCAGTATGAAAACACGTGTAGTCGGCGCAGTCGATCCACTTCCACCAACACCTTCAATTAGTAAACGTGCTCATCGTAGTGATCATACTTGGAAACCAGCACGAATGCCATTACATCATCGAGCACGTTTAATACCTGTACATCGAAGTACATCCAGCGGACGGCATGAAATTGAAAGTAGTAAAATGAAATATTCTCATTCGTTCGCTTCACCAAAACGAAGCACACAACATAGTTCATACTATCAACAAACGTTACCATCGTCAAGTCCTCAGAAAATCTATCGAAGTTCACTCTATATAAGTCGACCAAATACTTATGGACTAGTACAAGAAAATGTTAGTCAAAATAAATTCAACGGTCTTTATGTTGATTCACAAACAGGCATTGTCTAGTAAATAGAAATTAAATTAAATTCTTGAACAATTAGCATATCATGTTTAGTCGACACGAATCTAAGAAAACAGCAAGTCCAACTAGAGTCTATTGTGAATTACCTTCTCAAGAGAAATTACATCATTGTACTGAATGTGGAACTATGACAAACTATCACCACCGGTTCGTGTTCTATCGTATATACTTGAATCAACATATCGATTTTTTTAAAGCTATTAATCACGACTAAATTTTGAATATTTTTAGCCATCATTTCAATTCAACAGTAAGACAAGTGCCGAGTCATGTAGATGATCTTGGTTACGATAGTGGATATGGGTAAGAAAATGTTAAATATTTATTCAGTCTATCTTATATAATAATTTTTACTATTTTCTTTAGAGAGAGAAATAAATGGGATCGATATAATGACAATGTTGCATCTTCCGATACTGATTCCGATCTAGTAGGACATATAAATACAATTTATAAATGTGTTAACTTACGTATTTAGACTCAAAATAATCCTGAAGCATCTCAATTAGATGAAGTTTATAATCGAGCAGAAAAAGTGTTATATAATGCACAAAACTTATCAAGACATATCAATCGACAACTCAAACTCACTTTAGCTACTATTTAAAAACAACGGATTTTTCTATTTTTTTCTCACTACTCGTTTGATCACATCAATGAAGATAGCTGTAGAATAGATATTATTATTTGTATTTTTTTTTGCACGACTAATTTTGTTTTCTTAAAAAAATAAATAATCCTTGATTATTCAAAAAAAAAAAGCAACAGCGATGATTCCATATTGAAAAGCAATCGATTGCGCATCTGCAAAGTAAGATAGTAAAAATCTCGCCTCAGCGATTGTAATATAGCAAAGAAGAATTTCCTAGGCCATCAAACAGATGTCTTTTTGATTTTTCTGTAGTACCATTTACAGACAGATCGATAAATTATGTATGTTCTTTGAGTACAAAGGAAAATAACAGATGATGTATTTGTTTTGAAATCCTTTCTCTTTGTTGGAATTGATCACAAATTTCGAATTAAAAAAAGTTATAGACAGTCATAATCTTGCTAAGCTATCGAAAGCAATCAATCTATTGTCTTAATAAGCCTTAGATCTTTTAGTAATTTCAAAGGATATTATATTACTTCAATACAGTACTAGCTATATATCGTATATTTGATACTGTGTTAAATTCTTTTGAACGATGTCTTTATTTATTATTCAATTAGATATCGAATAGAATGAAACCATTTTACTTTACTACTCACCGTGTGACATCTATCGTATAAACCCATTTTTAAAATATATACCCACTGATCTCTATTAACATTATACCCTTTGTTTGTTAAATAGTCAGTTCAACCCCTATATCACTTTTGTGTCTACATATAACCTTTACAATATTTATTTTTGCATTAAATACAAACAAATGACGAAACGTCCACTTGATACCGAAAATAAAGAGAATGAACTTGAACAATTTTCACCGTCGATTGCAACAAGTTCGCTTGCTTTTAATTCTATTGATCAAAATGTAACGAAACCAGCAAAAAAAGCAAGAATCCTTGAAGAAAAAGTTGTGCAACAAGACGAATCTTCAAGTAGCGAAGAGGACGATGACGAAGACGATGATGAAGGAAAAGAAAAAGGACCATGGCCAATTGGAGCAGTTATTCAACATCACGATGGTACAGTTCATTCAAAATATAAACAATACATCGTCTATGAAAATACTGAACCTGAAATGATTTCAAAAACAGCTCGTTTTTGGAGCCGTAAATATTTAAAAGTTCTACAACACGTCGATCCGGATTCATATGATGCATGTAGTTTGAAACATATTTTTCAATTATTCTCTATGTTTTGTTTATTTAGATGTATATCCATAATGATTTTGCTTGCTATGGTGAATTAGAAGTTCTTGAAAATTGTATTATTGATATAGCCAAAGGAATATTTCTTAAACATAAAAAACAAATGAACTTTTCCAATTACATTTTTGCCTTTCGGCGTCTAGAGGCGTTAACGACTGTACTTAATTGTTCGCAGCAATTCGTCGGTATTGATGATGGTGAACGTTTTTGTGAATTCATTCGACTTATTGGTGCTTGTTATATAACAATTCTTCGGGGTTTATTACCAAAGACTATGTTTAATGATGAAGAATTTAATGATGATGATTTGAAAAAATTAAATAAAATTTCTCAACAGTTACCAAATTTTAAACAAGTTATTAAACAAGCATTGATTCTCGGCCATGATATTCTATCGATTGGTGACATACGAAGTGCTTATGTAAATATTCTTCACGTAAGTTAAGTGGAATTCTAAAAAAGAAAATAGTTTTGATTTTGTTTAGACAATCTATTGTAAATGGTCGATGGTGATTGATAAAATTCGTGTTGATTTAAAAGAAAAACCACATAAAAAAGATGAGACTCTATGGGAAGCATTAAAACATGCGGCTGAAATCAAGAAGACTGCTTATAGAGAATCATATAATTTCATGAAGGAATTCGATCTTTACTCAAAAAATAATCCCGGTCTAGGTGGACATTCACATGATCTTCGTAAATGGCCGAAAGCAAAAAAAAATTTATATTCTTTTGATACTATTGAAGATGAAAATGACGACAGCTTTTGGTTTCGGTTGTAAATTTTATGTATTTATGTAAGCGTGTCTTACTTTTGACTTTTTAAAATGAAATGAAATAAAATTTGTTGTTTTATGTTATGAAAAACTAACTTTGAGCTTAGATGCAAGTGCTTTTATGTTCTTTCCTTTTCTTCATTTTAACATGATACAATTTATATAAATCACTTAATCAATTGTCAGTGAACAAAAACGACCTAACCATTTCATTTTCAAGGCACTTTTAACCACCACTATGAAAATGGGTTATGAGTGGGCAACAGCTTGTTTTTTTCTTCGTTTTTTTTTGGTTTGAATATGCAGAGAGATTAGAGTGTTTGAATGGGTAAACGAATGCACAGCTAGAAGTAATGTGAAGTATGTAAAGATATACCGATAAACAAGGTCATAATCTTCCGTTATGTGTTCGTATACAAATGAAAAACGAAGGGTGTTATAATGCGCTTTACTTTATTTAAAGTTTTACGTCAACATTTCTCTTTTATTCTTTTTTTCTTCAAAAGAAACCACGTATAACGCCTTCCTTCCTTCTTTATTCATATTGATATTGAATGATTATTGATATAGACGCGCTTTAAAGAATGTTACATGATGATCATATAGTTTCTTTTTCAAATGAAATAAAAATAATAAGACGAAACCTTTTTGAATTTATTATGCGCATACCATTCATGATTATTTTGCCGACATTAGATTCTTTTTTCATACATATGCTAAGAAGCAATTTACAATTGAATAATGCTTCTGTTATTTTTTTGCATGAAAAATAAATTTATTTAATTTATCTCAAATATCAAATTAATAGTTGCTTTTAGCGGCTTCATATTATATTTTATTTTGCTCGTTAATAAATATTACACTCAGACACACATACACACGCGCTAATTATCAATTTTTTCATCTTGAAATATAAGAGTCAATTTCAAAACAAGAAAAAAATAAACGAGCAAAAGCAACAGATGTGTATACAAATAAAATCAATGTGTCTGTTGCACATGAAATTCTTTCTCTCAGCTGTTGTATTTTTTTACAATAAAAGTTGTTTATTGCATAAGATCAACTAACAATTCATTTGTTATTCTCTATGCATACGTTTGAGGGCTCTCGTCTTAAATTTCAGATAGCACATCGTCTTCAAATTTTGCTGTCTCTCCCACTCAATATCCTTTTTACATTTTTTTTTATTATTTGATTGCGTATGTATTAAGTTGAGAAGAGAACGAAAAATAAGTAAAGGACACACAAGTGTGTGCTATACAGCTACTTCATATGTTGGCAGTTGTCGTTTCTTTTTCTCATTTCGATCCTTCGTTATTTTTTCTCTCGTGCTCTTATTTGCTTGTACCTGTGTGATCAGAACATCGAAAAAAATTAATAAAAAGAACAATAATAACAACAGTAACAAGAGTCATAATCGTAGTCAATTTTTTATTTTAGTATTTGTTTTACTAAAAATCTACACATTTACGAGAAGAAGAAGCAAAGTTCGAACGTTGATATTTAAATAAATCAACATCTTCGTGTTAAGAAGGTACGTATTATATTCATATCACTTCTAAAAACGAACAATCATTGAATGTAAACGACCCACAAAAAGATAGATACAAGAAAGAAAATAGAAATAGAACAGTATCTGTTGATGTTAATATTCATTGAATGATGATTGATTACTGCCCTTAGTTATCATCAGGAATAAAATAGAAAAAAGAGTCGCTACTGGTATACGAGAAACGCTATTGTCATGAACCTGCCTATTCTTTTTTCTATTAATCCATCATTACACGGCACCTCTTTCGGTGATATTTAATTTGTCTGTATCTTTTCTTCTGCTTTCAGCATGAGAATGCATGTATTTCTATTAAGACTTTGAATCGGTCAATTTAACATCAGGAATTGAAGCAAATCTAAATATTGCTTTTATGTCTTTGTATATATCTAGTTGAGGCCCAAAAAATACATAAACTCATTTATTGTCGCCAGTCCTATATAAAATGATATTAGCTATTCAGGCAAATATGCACAAATAAAAATTGATGTTTTTCTTTTTTTTCCGTCTTGATTCATTGAAGCAATGAAAGCAATCAAACAAAATGAATGTATAAATATACTCTTTTCATGGCCAATAGGTTATCTAGATGACTTATAAGTCAATCGCTTAGCCAATTCTTAATCGAAGTATGCTGCACTAATGAGTAACATCTTTTTTATTTTCTTTAATCGATAATCTTTCGATATCACGACAATGTTTTTTCTATTATATATTTATCTTACTATTTTTTACACAATTATCCTATTCTTGTCACTTTTGTGAAGACATTTTAATGCTCTTTACTGTTTTGTTTTATTTTCTTTTTCTTCTTTTTTCATATTTTATTCATACATTTCATCGAATTGCGAGCGAGACCCAAGGGGAGAGAGAGAGAGAGAGAGAGATGTGGTGGGCGTTTGCACTATGAAACTCAATATGAGACCGCAACAACAACATCGACGAATGTTGATTAACCACACAAAAAAAAGCCGTAAATCATGAGAGCACACAACTCATTCTCAATAATAAAGAGAGGTACGCGCGCGCGCGCTCGCGAGGATAGAAAGTATAGACAGCTAGGCACAGAGTATAAGAATAGCGAACTGACGATGAAATTATAGTAGTGATTTTACCACGAACTTTTTTCGTTCTCTCTTTGTGTCATTGTTTCGCTGTAAATGACGAAAATTTAACACGCATAAGTCGAATTTCTTTTGGCTAGAAGCGCCTGTATTCAACAGGGTGAAAGAATTGTTTTAGGTATATGCGACTGACCAAGTAGAAAAGTAGACGTATTTATTGTACATATATATATATATATATATGTGTGTGTGTGTGTGTGTGTGTTACCTGAACTAGAACAACAACCATCTCGAATAAATATAAGCGAAGTGGTGTAACACGAAGATAAACATATTGCTGCTTGGGCACATAGTCACTATATTCACCTATGGCCATACTTCGAAATTTGAAGTGGCAAGAGAGCGCGAGAGAAGAAGTCCTTTGACTGGTTGAGCTGCTTAGCAGCATAATATACGAGCGAGAGAAATAAGCATAAAGAAATAAATACAACTCGCAACAATCAATGTCTACAGGGTCACTCCATCAGTTCGTTTGTTAGATAGACAGACAACCATGTGTCAATAAATGTTAAAGTGAGTGGAGACGATGATGAATTGTTTTCAATGATATATTCTTTATGTCATCAATGTGTACTGAAGGATATTGCCTTGCTTTGAAAAAAAAAATAATTATCTTTCAATTGTATCTGTCGATCCCATTGCCCGTGTTTCCTGTGACAACACTATAGGCTTATAGAACAATTTTTATTTATTGTGCAAAAAATACTTTTTGTTTTTCTTTCTCTTCCTTCTCTTTTTCTTCCTCTATCGCTCATCGGTTCCTGCCGGGTTTGATTGCGCCGCGAGAATAATCTAAGCTATATTTGAAGAAGAAACCGCATTACCAGAAGAAGGAAGAAGAACGGGAAAAATTATAGAATCTTGTTTGTTCGTTCTCATCTTGCACATCCTCTTTTTTGACTGGAACGTTTTTTCTTGTTCTTGGGCAGCTCTTTCTCTCGATAGCCCGGGACAGAACAAACAGAACGCTTTCTATTTTCTGCTCGCTACCATCTGGGCTAATAACTAACGAACAAGAAGTAGGAGGAGTAAATCAGTTGCATATAAATGTATGTAAATGACAAAAACCGCATTTTTTTCCTACATCCAAAAGTCTACTCATGCGCATAAGTAAAATTACCGGAACAACAAAACAACATAAATATATGTATACATTTATTTATATATATATGTATAAGCGTAGTTAAAATATGTGTGCGTTATTTATTATTTGCTCGTTCTCATTGTCGTGCGAACGCAGACGAATGAATGAATAAATTCTAATTGCTAACCACCACCACTACCGCAGACACCCACCATATACCTTCTACCTTTTCTTTCTTTCTCTCTATCGTTATTCATCTTCGTTCTCCTTCATCATCTCTCGATCGTGTTATACGTGCGTGTGTGTATTCTTTTTGCTCTTTGTGCCGATCGCCATATCAACGGAGAGAGAGAGAGAGAAGGAGAAAAAAAAGAGAGGAATGTCGAAGAGAAGAAGAATACAATTAGATTGTTTGGCTGGCTATATGGATGGCGACCCGGAGAAGAGAAGGAAGAAAAGAAGCGTCGACTGATTATTCATGCTTTTCTTTCTCTCTCTCTCGTGTGCGCGCTTTTTTTTAAATAACCCTTACATACGAACGAGTCGAGCAGGCGAGAGCATGAGAAGGCCCCGTTTGTTGATCTCTCTCGTATCGAATGCATACATTCATACATATTGAGAAGAAACTACTAGACAAAAATAGTATGTCGTCATGAGTTCACTCAACTGTATCAGAGAAAGCCGTTCGAGATATAAGAAAAAGAATCTTTAGTTGACCTCTTTTCTTTTTCTTCTTCTTCTTTTTCTTTGCTTTTCGATCTAAACGTAATAAAGATATACATACATTTACATTTCTTTTTTTTTTATTTTAAACTATTTCTAGCCTTATTTCTTCTTCTGATTAATCTTACTATTTAAAAAACAAAAACTTATGGCTGAACGTGGTGATCAAACCGTTATTCGTCGAACAATAATCGAACGTGGCGTTCGAACGAGTGAATATCCAGCTGGTGGACGTGCTGGCTTAGAAGCAGTACGTAACTTAGCTATTCAACATGAAGACGAAAAACGTGAAATGCAAGAACTCAACACAAAATTTGGTGCCTATCTTGATCGGGTCAAATTTCTTGAAACACAAAATCGTAAATTACAAGCTCAACTCGATGACCTTAAACAAAAATGGGGTAAAATATAAATAATAACAACAACAACAACGATAATTGAATGTTTTTCTTTAAGGCTTCGATTCTGGCAAAGTTAAAGATCAATATGATCAAGCTTTGGTTTCATTAAGAAAACAAATCGATGATGTCACACGTGATAAGGCTTTAGCTGAATTACGTGCTAAGCGTGCTGAATATGATGCATCTTTGATAAAGCACCAAACTGATTTTGCCAATGAATTAGTGAATCTTGATCGTAATCGTTTTGCTATGCTTAAACAACAATTTGAAGGTAGCGGCTCCGAATTAGATGCATTACGTAGTCGATTTGACGATAAAAAACAAGAAATTGAACGAAGTAAAAATGAAGTTAAACGTCTTTTGGATCAATTAGAAAACTTGAAAAATGAATTTGATAATGAATCGATGGGACGTGTTATGATACAAAATGAATTACAAACATTAGAAGAACAATTAGCTTTTATGAAAGCTGTTCATGAAGAAGAACGTAATGAATTGGCATCACTCGGTACATTACCTATTGACGTTAGTCAATTTTATCGAACAGAGTTAACACGTGCCATTGGAGATATTAAGAATGATTTTGAAGCTCTTTCACAAGCACAACGACGCGAATTAGAAGGTTTGAAAAAATAGAAAAGAAAAATCTTTTGTAGATTAATTCTTTTTTTTTGTTAATCAACTATTTTAGAATATTATCGAATCAAAACCGAAGAAATCCGTGAACAAGCAGCTGAACAAAAACGTAAAATGGATGAAGCTCGTCGTTTAGGCACTGTTGAAGTTATGGATTTATCATCATTGAAATCATTATTGAGTGAAAATCGTGATGTTTACAATCAACTACAAAAGGAACATTCGGATTTAGCAAATCTTCTTCGAAAATTAGAAGATGATTTCGAACAAATTGCATCTGAACATAGTCGAGCCCAAAATGAACGCGATCGCGAACTAGCTGATTTACGTGCTCAAGCTGAACAACGTGAAGCAGCTATTAGCGCTGTACTTGAAAACAATGTTTCACTTAAATTCGAAATCAATACATACAGACGTTTACTTGAAGTTGAAGAAGGACATCTTCAAAGAGTTGAAGGTGGCGAAGGTTTCACGAGTGGAAGAAGTTCATCGGCATATCATTATCAAACGGGAACAGCAGTTGGAGGTTCGACCGCTCGATATGATACTGCAGCATCGGACGTGTCAACTAAAAAGATGACCGTTCAAAAATCGGCTCGAGGTCAGTGAAAATTTGATTATTATCTTTTCGCATTGAGATCTAATCATAATAATATTTTTTAGAATATTATTTTTGAAAAAAAATAAACCATATTTTCAGTTTTAACCCTTAATCATTTTCTCCTATTATAAATCCTTTATAATCTTTCTTGTTTTGTTGCTGCTTCTGTAAGTAATAAGAAAAACAAAAATAATAATTACAATAGAAGGCAGCATGTTGTTTTTTTCTTCTTATTGCACGCGATACTCAAGAGCGAGACTAATATTGTTCGTTTGATCCTATGTCATTTTTTTATCTATTTCTTTGTCATCCCGCTTGTTCGATGATAATCGTGATGAGATATTGTGTTTGCTCCTGCTCATCGACCCCATCGGCCAATAGCCCGTTTTTTTTCATTCTGAGCGACGATAGTAAACATCTTTCTCATTACGCACGATTAGTCGCAGATGGACGGTTATAATTACAACACATGTATATCAAACTCTACATGTTGCTCTCGTTTATTAAAAAAAATGATATGTCTTTGTAAATCATTTTCACACAAAACTGAATTTTAATTATCTTTTTGGACACCTTCAAAAATTGAACACGGGAATTATTTTACTAATAGGAAAAACACCAAGGGTTAATTTAATATTCTCTTGTCTCTAGAGGCCTTATGTTTGACTGCATGTTCTTTTTTTCTTGTTTCATTTAGACAATTAAACATAAGAAATTTCTACGTACAAACATTGTCCTTTTTCTTCCATACTAAGTATAAGTGTGAGCTTATAATAATTTCTTTTTTTTTGTATTTTTTATTTGCTCATCAAATTACATATAGCGGGAGCTCATGCTTTGACCAATAAATAAATTTTGATTATTATTACTATTATTGCTTTATTTTTATTATAACATATATATATATATATTAGGAAATAGTTGATTCATTCATGTGTAAAATTGATTCATATATGTATAAAAATGTGTTCTTTCTATTTCTTCCTTCAACACCGTCCACTGTCGTCTTCGTTTATCATTAGCACGACAATTGCACTGTTGTATTGCGTGAGAAATTTCTCTTAATATCCTATTTAGTTACCCGAAAAACTTCTGGTCTTCTTTTCATATTGACATGTGCAAAGCATGATTGATAACGAAATGAAGAAAATTGAAAAATACAAGAAAAAATATTTTGCTTTTTAGGTCCTATTGCTATTGATCAGGTAGATCCACAAGGTAACTTTGTTGTCATCGAGAATGCCGGTTCAACAGGCAAAGATCAAGACTTAAAAGGCTGGACATTACGACGAAAAATTGATTCAAAAGACGATATTGTCTATAAATTTCCGGATAACTTTGTACTCAAATCTCGATCACGCATACGTATTTTAAGTCGTAATGCAAGTAAAGGTTCAATCAATGAAAAAGAAACATTAGTAGCTGAGGGTGTTCAAACTTGGGGTACAGGTACAAATATGGTTACACGACTTATTGATGCTAATGGAGATGAAAAAGCCTTGTTCAACCAGAAATTCCAATAGAAATAAATTTTCAAAAAAAAAAAAACCAGAAAACTCATTCTCGACGATGATCAAGCAAACACCGGCTCATCCTTCTCGTTTTTTTTGTTCGTGTTCTTGTTCCTTTTTATTAAATTAGAAATGAAATTCCTTTTACCTTTTTCTTGTCTGTTGTTCTTTCTAGACATAGAAAAGTTTGTGTGTTTGTGTGTAACTCGTATCTAGACGATTGTCTTTGACTGTTATTATTATACTACTAAATTCTCGTTTTAATTCTGTGAAAAATTCATCTTTGTCTCTCTCTCTCTCTCTCTCTCTCCTGTTCTTTTTTGCCATCGAACACAACATCCTTACATTTGTTTTCGTTTTTTTTCATATAACTTTTTAGGTTGAATCGCTTTTCTTTTTTGTCATTTTCCTATTATTCTGCTAATAAATCAGACACATATATATATATATAACAAAATAAGTATATATATTTGAAGAAAAACAATTACATGGCCATATAGATGTTTCTTCTTCTTCTTTTCTTTTATGTATAAGGATTAGTTGTCTTTTACTTTTTTTCGTGCGCGTTTTTTTTTATTATCTTCAGTGGGATTAACCTTATACTCATTTTTTTTGTGTCTATTATTTTTGTTGTTTTGTCTATTGTATTCATTTGTGCTACTTGAAAATTTCTCTCTCTTTTTTTTTGTTCTGGAAAATCAAGATAAGAAAGGAAATACATTTAAAAATAAGATATGAATGTTTGTATCTTAATCAAGCATTTGATTTAAATAGAATTAAGGCGTTTTGTAATAGAGATAGAAATTAAAATAAACTAGACGAAGCCTTCAAAAGAAAAAAGTTTCTATCGTTCTATTCCAATGACATGATAGTAATTGTGAGAAAGGTCATGGAAAGAATTTTATCTTAAGATCTCAAGAACGAAATTCGGCTATTCTATTTTTTTTTCTCTTGTTTACCAATGTTACTGTCGATGACATTATCTCACAATTGTTCTGCTATTATTAGATATGTAACGAAACGCCGCCTGTCAATAACGATATTAGTAATAACGAGCACAATCATAGAAAGAATGGAAGCGAAAAATAAAAAAATAAAATACCCATATATCAATTATATCATAGTGACATTTTTCTGTTGGCTTAGAAAAAATAATAAAAACGACAAACACTATTTAGATTGTAAATGTTTTCGTTTTCTCGGAGTCAGATTTCAGAAGAAAAAAATCAGTTTGATAAGTGTTTATTTTACTTTTGATGTGATTTTTATAAGAATAAAATGATTATGTTCTTGTGTAAAGTTTTATTACTCATAACAGCCTTGATAACATGACCGTGAAATGCAATATAACGCACTTGCGTACTGAGATAAGCAGTGACAACTGTTTCTAATGGATTATTCTACGAGTTCCCTATCAAGTTATATCATTAAATCTATAAAAGAATACTGCCATTCATATTTTCAAGTATAAACAAAGATAGATTAGACTGTAAGTGCATTAGAAGAAAAATAAAATGATTCAACATATGTTATTGAATAGTTTTGTCACGATAGATTTTTGTTTTCAAGTAATTACTTACTCGTTATTAATAAACTACGTAGGAAACAAAACTATTTTAATGATTGTACTTTCATCATATTTATTTATCTCAGAATTAAGAAGCATATACCTAGCTGCAAGATTGAATAAAATTAGTAAATATTTTCATATTAATCTTTACGAACGATTTCACATATTCCAATGGAGCATTGAAAATTCTTCTTCTGCTATATTGAATTTTCTCTTGTAGTTATAAACTGCCTGAGGAATTGGTGTTATTTTTTTTTCTCGATAGGTTAAGGGTTGCGATTAAATCGCCGAGCTACTCGAGAATAGAAAATTAAACTTTCAAATTTCTTGTGAATAATGTGTATACAAAAATACTGAGAAGCATTCTGATAAAAAAAACTAATTACTTTGACTGTAAAAGGAATTTTAATTTTGTTTAGAATAGAAATGTTTACTTAGCATAACTATCAAAATTCTCCGATGATAACTAGAAATAAGCGCATTTTTTAATCTTATATTCAATATGCTAAGTTCATCTACTAGATTTCTGTTACAATTCATTTTTACTGCTCATTGTATAGTTAATTTAATATTCACAGGTAGATACTGAAATCAATTCATTTTTTTTGTTTCGCATTTATATAATTAATAACAAAAGACAACGCTTCACCTCCTCCTAATAATCAATGTCAATCGGATTGGTATTATCTTCCAGAAGAAACAAAATGTATTACATTTACAACGTCACAGACAGGCGATGTTTCATGGTATAATGGTTATAAAGCATGTCAAACGAGTTCTGCACAGCTTTTAACTTTGCCGGATTCTATAACATTTCAATCAGTTCAGAACAAATTAACTGAATTAGAAAATGACGATGAAATTTATTTCGATTATATTCAACGAGGTTCTTGGATTGAAAATGCTAGTAAGATGATTATAGACATCTATTGATTTAGGCTTGACTAGGCTAAGTCTATATCTGATTTCCTGTATAACGACAAATCTTTTATATGAATCGCGTATTTAATGTTTGAGAAAAACAGTGTTCTCAAGTTTCAAAGATAACTTTTTCGACTGTAACTCAATAGTTTCGTAAACGGAACATTAGGAGTGAGTAGAATGACTGTTCACTCTGCTCGCTGACATACCAGTCATGGAGCTCGAGGAAAGGTCATAAAAATGTTGATTATCTAATTAGCTGATATTCATATTATATTTCGTCATGTTGTGTCAATGCCTTAATCGGAATCAGACTAACCAGTCGATTATAATTTAGCCTATGGGAATCTATGATTTGGTTGACTTTCTAAATTTTTGATTCGATTATTCTGTTTTCCCCATTGGCGTAAGGGCTAACGAGAATCCAACACTCGGAATTCGTATCGCCAAAGATTTGTTCAAGATGAAAATAGTTGAATCTGTTTGAAGAATTGTCTTTCTATTTATGAATTCTATGTAGAATGGTCAAACGAGAATCTATGCGATAGTGCAAGTACAACCATTGAAGATCTTCAATTAAATTGTATTATATTAACAGTACGTTCCAATGATCAAACGTTATGTTTAAAACGAGTACCGTGCATAGAAAATCATCCATTTATATGTCAAAGTAAACATCGTGGATTTTTCAATGGGAATATTTGTATTGTAATTTACGTACGTAGAGAGAGCAATGACAGAAAGAGAATTAATTGAAAGTACGATGGAGAGATGGAACTTTTGGAAATGTTTTATACCAATATGGTGTATTATTGATCATGTACAAGAGAAGAAAAAAGCAGAAAAAAAACGACAACAAGATCTACTTGCAGCGGCTCAAGCTCAAGAATTACAAGATTATCTAAATCAATGTAGCTAGAAATTTTGCAAAATTATTTTGTAAATCCTTATTTTTTGTTTCTAGTTAATTTTGAGTTACCCGAAGAGTTACAATTCATCGGTGAGTTATAAATTTCAGAACGCAGAAAGAAAACAGATTCATAAACTAAATTTACATAGATGAAGAACAAGATTCATTGGAAACAACGCGCGACGAATCTATACTATCAGGTAGATAAGTTCATCGTACGTATTTATATTCATTTGAAGATGAATTTATTCAGGCGTTGGAACTCAAGGTTGGGCGATCTTGATTGGAGGAGGATTTATCACTTTGTTAATGATATGCATGTGTTGCACGGCACTTATTTTTACTTATCGATTCGTAAAGCAACGAAGACTACGACAAAATCCAGCATATCGTGATGGCAGTATTGATTCCGTCTATTCTAACATTTCGACATAATTACTAACACAGATCAACAAAAATAGTAAACTATTTTAGCATATGATTCGTTTCTAAAGCGCGCATAACGATAGAAAGAATCCATTGAGAGATTAAATATTGGTTGTGTATCGATTCCTAAGGCACATTGAAGAAAGGTACTTCAAATAAATAAATACATATCGCAAGAATAATTTTCAATGCTCTGTTGAAATTGAAATGTTTATCAGTTGCACTTGGCAGAATTATTCAAAAGATCAAAAGTGGCATCTGAAATTGAAGTTTCGATGAGAGACATACAAAATGTTCTCTTCTCTTACATAAACAAAAATACAAGGATTATGGTCTTATCGTTTACCTCAGTTGATATTTACTCGGTGTAGGCTTACGAAGGTGATAAACCGTAGGCACCTATATGTTAAAAATTCTTCTTTTGCTATTTACTCGATACATTTCAATAACTCACGAATTTAAGCATCAAGCTCATTTTTTGCTACTTATTATTAGAATAACGGATAAAAATCTTGTTCGATCATCAAAGAAATTAGCCTTCGAATAGAATAACACTTGGATGCTAAAAATGATAAGATCCTTTTAAGATAAGAGATTTCATGACACGTCATCGACGACTTTTATCGATTTCACAAAATGTTGTAGATCTAACAGTAACATATGGAAAAAGCATAAACATGTAGCTATGATCGAAGGTTAAACCTTGACAAGTTTCATGTAAACTTAAACAAATATTTGATTGATAAATTAATAGGCGCTTATTTTACAATAAACTACTTCTTTTGTTTGTATCAACGTTGATATTCTATGTCATATATCATTGAGATCTTCTTCATAGTTAATCTTATTGTGTTTATTGAAAACCGATTAGGTACGAGTTTTTGCTATTTATTGTTGATACAATTTTATAATTAGTTCGAACATTTAATGAAACATGTACGTCCGATGAACCATCGTGTCCTGAGCCACTACAATGTTTTAATGGATATTGTCTGTGCTCGAAGATTGGTAAAGCAACTGAACCCAAAACATCTATTGCATTTTGGGTAAAATAGGGATCATCTTTTTCTTTTTTTTATCATTGAATGGGTAATTTTCCTATGAAAAGACTGGCGAAAAATGTATCGTATGTCCAATGCATTATGTAACTTCCGGTAGAAATTCGATTTTTATTCACTCATTTGTTTTTATACCGATTTGATAGGTACGAAGTGAGTGAATGATTATTGAAAAAATGAATCGAAACGTGCTCGATATAGATGTGTTAAATTGATATTGGGTGAAAGTAACCAATTGGCATGGGATCCAGCACGTGAACTTTGTCAAAACGATGGTGGAGATCTTTTTGTTATTCGTGAAGATCAAGAGGTTATTTGCAAACGCATTATCGAATAGTTTTCGGGCAACATTTTTTGCTCTTTCAGAATGTAGTTTTAGAAAGCTGAATCGGTTTATACACGAGAGTAGTGAAAAAATAGTTGATCGTTCCAAAAACGAAAATTGACCTATGACGAGAACAAACATGCATTTAGTCATTTTCATTGCAAAGTTCGAATCTCGGTAGTGAAAATACGAAAATAAGTTTACGACGTTCTAAATATGTTTTCAATCATTTCAAGAATGCATTCACCTCTCTCATACAACAACAGATGCTAACTTTTTGAACCTCTATTAATCAAGAGCAAAAAATGTTGCCCGAAAAGTTTCCGATAACCCGTTATGATTGTTTTCAGTTTGAATTCGTTGCTGATTTAATACGATCGAATATTAAAGACATTGAGTAGATTCTAGACGGAAATGATTGTTTGAATTATTATATTTTGTTTTTTGCAGAATGACTCAAAGAACTCCACAAAATGGTACACGTTTTGCAAGTATATGGATAGGCGCAAGATTAACGAATTGGTCTCGTGTAGGAACATATGATATAGTTTCACATGGACCACTTTTAACAACAAGTAGTCGATATTGGTGGTAACGAGAATGTTATATAAAATCTAGTTTGTTGTATGGTAAAATATCTAGTAAACAAGATTCATTGCTTGGCCAGGAACCCAATTATGTAGCATTAAAAGAAACGGAAGAACGTCAAGCATGCGTTGGTTTAGCATGTTTTAAAGATTCATCCGTTTGTTTGCATGATTGGTTTTGTAGTTGGAAAACATATATTCTTTGTGAACTTCGTAAATAATCATTCCTTAATTTCCTATTAAAATATTTTACTTGGCAAATATTATCATTTGTATCTTAGATCCACCACCGCCAAAAACAACAACTATGATGAATAATACAGGTGAGACTTTTTCTGACTGAGAGCTTTAATTCAGTCTAATTCGTTATTCTTTGCATTTAAAGTTGCCTTGGATATTTTTAGGAAATTCTAGCCGTATATGGATTTATATCAGTATCGGTGGTACATTAATTATTTTATTTCCTGTTTGTATCGTTCTATTTTGCTGCATACGTAAGAAGAAAAATCTTATCCGACGTGCTCCATCGTTTGATTCAGCGGAAAGTGGTTTCTCACAAAGCTCGGTTCAGTAATTATTCTTGATCTATTTAATGTATTGCTCACAATCTGCAATTCGTTCAATGAAAACTATGGCATTGAAAAAATAACTATCAATGTAGACTATCATTGTATTGAATATTTCTTATGCGAATATTGTTACACATGATTATGTAGCACAACAATTGACCAGCGTCAGGACAATGAAGTGTGACGTAATGAACTACAAAATGTGTGTGAATGAACGTATTTTGTGAGGGTAATAGTCTTCTTTCGGCGATCATATAAGCACGCTTGATATCGATTATATCGCTTGCTTAATCAAGTGACGGATACTTGTCTATAGTGTCGTATGAGACATTTGCGCAATTACTACGTCAGTTTACCGCAGCTGACCATGTTTTTGCTCGTTTGATCTATTGTGATAAAGTAAAGAGAAGTATTGAGACATTGATTTTTTTCTCAAAGTATGCAGAAATAGTATATTATTCTGAAAGAACTGATAGGAGTGAATGTATCCGTATAATCATCATTTCATGAATCAGATGGAGTAGGTCGTTGACGGTTGAATATTTCCAAACTCGGAATTGTTGTTATATTCGATAAAAAAACGTTTTGTATTTTTATCTTGTGATTTAACTTTGAAGAAGCTCATGAAAAAAAGATTCTGTTATTATCATCATTGAAATAATACAAAGGAAAAAAAATTCACGAATTTTTATAATCAACAGGCTCACTTTGATACATCATCGATTAGTTCAAAATGAATTCTCTAATTATGATAATAGTTTTATTTCAGATCTAATTTATAATTTCTTTCTTTTTTATTCGAAGTTTAGTCTTCTGAGGAATTAAAACATCATTTTCATGGTATACTTGGATATTTTATATATTGTTCAAAATGAATTCTATAGTAATAATTCAATTTGCCACTTGCGCTTTCAAGCGAAATCAAATGTTTCATCATAGCATTTTAGTACTATCAGTAATTTTTACAATAATAAAACACAAGTCAAAATTCTTATAATAGAATCAATACGATTGCTGAGATGTGTATGCGCATGCGCTTTTGACTTCGCTGTTTAATTACACCCACACTTTCATCGAATCAGTCTTGTTGATCGTTTCAATCCATGACTTGATGACGTACTATCATTTTGGTATATAATTTCCCATGTTCAAGCGAGCATGAGCAAAGCAGTATCTAAAAAATGAAGACTGCAATTTATTCTGTGTCATCTGATAGATCAATTTTGTATCATCTAATGGATTAGGCAAGATTTTACTTATGTTGTAAGTCGGTTATGACTCAGTAACAAAAAACTTGAAATTTACAGTCTACTATTTTAAGAAAGTAATGATTCGTCTGACCATATGTGCCTAAGTGTGCTATTGTTTACATTGCATACTCGTACAAATCATGTTTCAACGGAATATTTTCTGACGGCGACACTTTTTTTGTGTCACTGTGCATCATCGACAATATTCACCAGATTACATTTTTTATGGCGTTTTCTTGAATGGCGCATATTTAATGAGATGCGAAGCAGAGGGTCTGTAGGCCGTCGCGAGTTTTTTTTATGCGATGCGAAGCAGAGGGTCTGTAGACCGTCGCGAGTTCTTTTAATGCGATGCGAAGCGTAGCATTCAGAGTAATGAATATAATATCACTATGGCTGCACAAAAATTATTCAATATTTCTCTGAATGAAAGATCTTTCGTAAGAGATACGAATTAATGCTTCGCACCGCATTTCATATACAAGTGAAACTCGAATACCATCTAGTTTTTTTTTTCTTTTATAAATCGCTTTATTTATCGTGACGAATTCGCCATGAGGCGCTAACCGTCTTATCTTATATAGTCAATCTGTCCCAACGTACTTTTTACACAAAGATTAGTAATACAAATGACTGTTCGAAATCATGAAAAAAAGACAGTAAGACAATAGTGAGTGATTACCTTATCTGAAAACAAAGCGACATAGATGATCGAAAAGAAGGTGTAACAGCCTTTATCGAGGAACGAGAACAATCGTTTGCTTGGTCTGCCGTTTGATATTCTCTATAGGTACGATTTAATACGATAATGTTTATAAAGAATATTAACAGATGTTTATTTTGTAATATTGAGTCGATGAAAACTGATTCACGCCGCTGTGTACATTTCATACGTTTAGATAAAATGACGCATATGATAGTTCGTTTGCGTACAGAATTACAATGAAGAAATTATGCAGCAGCGTATGCACTCATATACCTGACGTAATAAGCGTTCATTAGTCATGTAATGAAGTATTTGCAAATATATCTAGATTTCGCTCTGCTGTAACGCTCATGAGTTCTCACAGGATGCAGATAGATGAAAATACATTTCAGAAGCAAGAGTAAAACTTTGCGGTAGGGTCAATAATAATTACGATGAGAAAAATGAGTCAACATTTACAGGTAGATATTTGCATACACGCGTCATATGTTTTTAACAGAGCGAAAAAGAAGAAAGCAAGGGAGCAACAAGTCAGAAAGTGAGTATAAAAATAAGATTACGATTGCGTGATCATCATTGATAAAAGAAAATCACTGACAGCAGTATAAAGCAACTGAAGGTATGTTTCACTTCGGCATCCGCAATTCGTTCTCAACTTTTATTTGAAAAAGAAACTCTGTGGAATTAGTGAAAATCAGAAAGTATTCATCGACTGAAAACTATATGATATTAGTATAAAGTTTTTGTTTGCATTTGTTTGTTCTACACTTAGAGAATTTAATATCCGATCAAAAACATCAGATTTCTTTAGTCCTACGACGATATCGACGCTAAAAGAAATGTTGACCCCTAGAATCATGAATATTAATAGTGAACCGAATAATTAGAATAGAACAGGAAGATAGAAAGAACAAAAGCACGAAGCAACAAATAGGGCATACTGAGAGAAAAGAAGAAAGGTCAATAAATTGAGCGTCGAACTTCCATGTTTCAACGAGATGAGTAATACGTATGTGTACATATATGCGTGTATTCTTTCTTTGTTTTCTTTCGCTCCTATCGTTAGTCTGCATTGCTACTGTTCTTTTCTTTTCTCCTTGCTATTATTCTTCTCGTCTTTTTTTGTCAGCATGGCTTAGAATCAACTATCGAATAAATTTCTGACAATAAAGTAAGTGTGTGGAGTGTAGATCATGAGATAGCGAACTTTGAACAGCCATGCTCCTTCATATAGCTAAACCCTTATCTCCTATTTAATCAAGAGGATTCGTATTTTTTTAAGTCAACCTTTTCGAAAGTCTGATTATTCTCTTATAAAATTTAGAATGTTCTGCGTATTACAAGTGAGATATAATAAGTATATTCAAAAAAGTTGAAATTCCTCGATAATTTCAGTGGATTATGAGTGTAGATTTTCTGTCTATAACTATCAGACGCACTTAATGATTAAGAACATCAGAAAATTCGATGAATCAAGTTATTGACTGTGACGCAGGTTCGAAATAATTGATTTTCCACATCCTTGAAAAATAGCTGTTTTTCTTCAGTGGAACTGAAACGTTCTCGTGTGTTCTATCGATTTGTTAACTTGTCATATTTATAGAACATAAAGGGCAAGCGGTGTCGCTGATTTTATGTGACAGAACGAGAAAAGCAAAGTGACGTGTTTCGCTATCCGGACAGCTTCCCTAACCAGTTCGGCTAGAAGAAAAGCTTCTTTTTTTTTCTCCTGTTTTTCTTGTTGCTTTACTTTCTCTCTTTTGTTGATTTAGGTCTATGACTACTCCCTTGTTCAGTTTTCGAATCCATTGGGATTAGTTTTGAGTAGAAAGAATTGAACAATATCTTGATGATGTCGAATTGTCTTTTAGTTTTGTTATTTCACGTGAAACATGATCAATCAAGCGAAATTTTATGCACATACTTGCTATTCGAACTCAAATTGGGTTTTATTATTGTTGAATACTCTACTAGCATGTCCATATTTGAAAATAAAAAGTATCTACTATATACTACAAGATTTTATTTCTATTCAACATATGTTATATAGCATTGTTACTACGATTTACTTTTGGAATTTCCGTAACGAAGGAACGTTATTCTATCTTCCCATTCTTTTACCATGGTTCCAATTTTTTACAGCACTTTTATTATTTACCAAGAATCACAAATTATTTACTGTTCTTCAGCTTGGTGCAATTTCATTATTCTTTTTTTATCTTGGTATGCATCTTGTTTGTATTTTATTGTGGTGGCGGCAATTTAGATTTGTCGAATTCGGATGTAATCTATTGATATGGTGCTATGGATTCTACTATTTTCTTCACATGATATCTCTGACTATTCGATTTACAGATGGAAGATTTCTTATTCTGTCTCTACTCGGGTGGAAAAGTGGCTGTAAAGTCACGTGGATAACAGATATACATATTGCCAAACAGGTTTTATTAGCTTCATCAAATAAAGGTTCATTCATTGAAGAAAAAATTGCTTGTCCAGCCTGGTCGCCTGTTCTTTCTCTCGAATCTGTCAATGGCAACTCATGGATAGATCTCAAATCGAAATTTCTTATTTTTCAAAAGTATCTTCCACCTGTAGAACACCTCACTCACATAGTAAGACATATTTTATCTTCACAAAATGCAAATATAGAGATCGACGCAAAACAAGTTGTTCAAATCACATTAGCTTGTTTTGTCAAATGGATATTTAATCGAGATTGGGATTCCAAATGGGATTTTGTCTGCGAAGCATCATGGGAGTGGCGCAAAGAAATTGCGATAAAAGGAAAAGCGGATACAGCGTTAAAATATAAAACAATTGACTGGTTAATTGACTTGATAAATCAATCTGATTACTATCAAATATTCGGTGAACAATGGTCAACTCCAGAATGTTATTCGGTCATCATGCAACCATTTATTTTATCTCCTATGATAAATTTTAGTGATATTGCAGTATCTTCTAGTCGACATCCCGATTTATCGATTCAAGAGCTAATTCATTATTATCATCCATTTCCAATAATCGAACGCTATATCGAGAAAGACATTGTAGAATGTAATGATGGTGTTAAATGTGTGCTCGTCAATGCCAATACGCAAGTATTTATTCCATTGGACACGATTGGCCAACAAGAACAATACAATCACAAGTTATGGACACCATTTGGAATCGGGCCTAGAAAATGTCTAGGCACTCAATATGCAATTCCATTTCTAACCGAATTTATTACGCACTACAAAAATAACCCAAAATTCGTACCTGAGAAGAATCATAAATATAGTGGAAGAAATAACGACCAACTTTCAATACGAGAATCAATATATCAACTTATTATATTTGGTAAAATATTGATTCGTGGTTGATGAGAACATATTTCATCAGATATGAATCGTATTCCCTATTATTTAATCATGCAGCTTCTGCAGTTATATGGCATTTATGGCCACGAATTTATTGGGTACTTTTGCTATCAGTTTTTACTCAAACAGAAACAATGTGTTTTACTTGAGTTCTTGATTGTAATAAAGAATTTTACAATAAATTTCGATTTCATTATATTACTTGTGAAATTGTTTTTCTGTGTCCTGTATCTTTGTAAGTTACCAATCTATAATTCGACCAAGAAAATAGATATAAGTATTTTTTCCACTTAAATTAATGCGCCTGTTTCTATTCGCGGTTTGGAATAGGTGTAGAGTGAAGCGAAGAGAAGAGTCCAGTTTATGCAGCAAATGATGTCGATACTGATCCACACGCAAAACATCTCAACAAAAAGGGTTAAATTTGTGTCAATTATTATCTTACTTTTAAGTAAATGTCTCCACTGCATAAACAAATGACAATCGTTCGATCTAATTTGTCGCAAAGCATTTTGACTCTTGCTCCAAAACGAGAATTGTGTTTTCTTTGTGATATGCTACCATCATCAATAAGTTATACTCATCATTTGACACAATGCTTTCAAATTATGAACTACAATTCACATAATTATGACTGAAAATTGTAGATTCTGTGAATTAATTCTGAAGATTATCAATTTTATAGACTTATCCAAAAAATATTGGGTGTATAAGTGGAAATTGTTAAAATAGCAACGCTACCTGATCTAAAATACCCCACACTCACATTCTGAAAGCATAATCGTTTGCTTTGATTTTATAAGACAATTAGTAAACTCATCAGGAATGATCGATACTACAGTATATTATTGAGAAAAATAGCCTATAGAAAGTCAATAGGGTCCGACCAATAACATTACTAGAAGTCAGAATCGTCGAACATCATGCCAAGCATAAATATCATTCCTAAACGACTCGCGAGCTCTTGAACGGGTTCGCTCTTCATACAGACTTCGTAAAATTCTTGTTCGGATACTTGTGTTTTGTCATTAAAAGCCTTGTTTACATTATTTCTGAGCTGTTCTAAACGACATCCATCTCGATCTTCAGCATCATTATTAGCATTGTTGAGTGATATGCGAAAGAATGTATATAATACATCGATGACTTCGTCTTCATTAAACATACCATCTTGATTGAAATCGCATAATCTGAAGAGACATTTGATCGTTATTTTGCGATCTTTACCTAATAATAGTGCCATCGTTAATAAATATTCATACAAGTCGACTGTATCAACAAGTTCCAACAAGAATAATAACTGGGATTGCCACATTTGGCTTCTGAAAGAAAGGAAAACAGATGATACTAGCACAGTTATACAATACATGTTATATCTCATTTGAAATTAAGGCTCTTTATTTTCGTGATTATCTCATATGATAGAGACAAATTATACAAACGAATTGAAAATAACTTTTAGAGGTCTATAAAAAAAGTATCAAGATCTCTTTCTCAGCAATATCGCATCTGACATGAATAAAGGAATGAACGAACATACATCATACGTGAATTGTTTCTATCGGCCACAGTGACAAGATGTTTGGATGGACTAAATTTCACTTGGTTGCAATACAGATCCGATCCATGAAACATTGCAGTGCACTCTTCGTCTGTCAGACAACCCTTTGGAAATATCTCTCCCAAAGATTCTCTAAAAGAAAAGAATAAGATTTGTCCTTTAGTCTCCTGTTGATTTTTAATCACCATGAAAATTTAATAAACAGTAGTTGATTGTGAAATATTTAAAATGTACATTCCTTGTTCAAAGTCTCTACCCTGATTTGCTAAACTGTAGTATTCTGTTTCGTAGTTATGGTGCCTATTATCGAATTAGAGGTTTTATGCCAACACTTTATCAAAGGTGACACAATGAATAACGAACTATATTTTTTACTTTCAATAAATATTCGCTCTAAATTTGCAGATTCGGTTAAAGTTATCATTGTTTTTATCTAGGTCTCAATTGCTGGTGTATTAATTACTGTTCCATAGTCATTTTTTCATATTGTTCGTAGGCACAGTTATCAAGGTTACAACAGCGTAATTACTAATTATATCCTACACAATACGGATTAAAAAATGTGACAATGTGCAAATCTATAGTAGAAGTCGTTTTTCAGTAAAGAGTAGTTAATGGCTTGATGTGTTATCTTTACTTATTATTTTAATACGATCTGTATGAGTTGTTCACATATTTGACAAGCCGGCTAACGCTCATCTAGCAAACGTTGCCGATGCATCCATATGCTTGGCTTATATTTATCTTGTAAACTATCTTAGATTCACTATGAATATCATTTGCACTCGTGTCGATAGAGTCGTTAACGTAACAAGTGGAGAGTTAATATGAATTTATAGTCATTCCGACTAACTCATTGATTTTCGCAATCGTTTGTTAGCCAATACGGTATGACTAGCATGATCATAAGTCCTTGTCAAAATGTATATTTGGTAAAATTATCAGAACTGTAACTCGTGACAAAAAAAGAAGTGTTCTCAATAGAAATTCAATGCCGAAAATCGTGAAATAAAACAAATATTTTCGGACTTCTATGCAGATTGAAATCTTCTATTGAGCCGTTTGTTAACCATGACTTTCAATAGAATGTTGTTTATAAGCGCAAATAAAAAGTTGTTCTTCGATTAGATAGATGAATACACTGTGTGGTTTCGAGATGGCATCTATATGAAAGCTGTCTGATGCTGATGTAAATTAGTTTTGAAAACGTCCTAAGATCGTTTCATGATGGCTGATCGCTCGCAGAAACAAAATCTCTTGTATTGTTTTGACAAAAAAAAGATTTTTCATAAATTGACCGTAAGTTTTCTCGATTTCGTCTTCACCACAGTGCTTAATTGAACTGTGCTCAATTTTTTCTTGCAATCATCTGTCATTATTTCTGGAGTTGATGTCATGTATAGAATAATTCTTGCAGAATCCAGTACGTTGATGAAAGAGTCAAACAAAAAATTTCTCATCAACGTTGTCAGTCGATGAGTGCGCAACGATTCGCGCTCTTTCTTTCGTATGATTGCCCAGAAAAAACAAAGAGCCGTGAACAGGCATAATTAAATTTATTAATTTTTTTAGTGCGTAGTATAAAAACGACGGAAGGGGCCGTTTTCGAAGGAGAGCAGAGAGAAACATTCTTACGGTCTATTCACATAATGCAGCTACTACTAAAAAAATGATTGCTTTCATATTTGCACTCGCTAAGTTGTATCGTTATGACTAATAAACAAAAATATAGAACATTTTCGAACTGACGCCATGTTACTTTATATTTCGAATAAATGTTCGTTCAACAATTGAGTACTATTCTAGTTCGAAATTTTTGTTACTGAGGTGCGAGTATGAAAAGAAACAGATTAACAATCATACAAGCCCACAACTTTTCGATATTTCTACGATCAAATGCACATTCACCCCATTCTCGCATCCTACTTAAAATTACATTCACAGCATAAACTACACAGACCCTCAAGGTTTATGATGCAGTCACAGAGATTTTCTTATTTAAGATACTTTAATTGAGAATTAAAAAGAAATAGATTCCCCTATCGGGTATATGCATACATTGATTGTTCTTATACAGCACTCTCTTTTAAGTTATATTCGATGTGTTCTTGATATTATGCATGTTGTCAAAGAAGGTTAGCCGACTGATGTTGTTCTTTTTATACGTGATAAACCATTTACACAGCTATTTTGAGTATCTTATGTTTCTCTTTTTTTCTCGTTGTTGTCATCATCTCTGTTATCATTATTAATATCACGAAAACAATCTTTGTCAACTTCTTCTACTTGTAGATATCGTTTACCATCAATAGTTGTCCAATATTTATTCTCATTTAGCATACGTTCGTCTGCCGACATTTCATTTTCAATTGCAAACACAATACGTGCTTGTTCCAAATGCCTATTGAAAAGAATAAATCATAGAGAGAAATAACTAAATTGAACGAACCATATTTGTGTAGCACCTTCAATTATATTTCCATATGTATCACCCATCATAGCAATGAGTAAATTCAGGAGAAGAATACTAACAACAACAACGTAAATGACGAGTAATGAAACGCTGACATATTGAAATGTTGTTCCCGTATAACGATCAATATCGAAATCACCCAACATACCAAAAAAACATTGCTTGACACTCAGAAAAAAGCCACTAAAACCTATAGTATGCAAAATAGTAACACACAATAAATCCTTTTCAATTTACCGTTATTATTGAATAGAATAAAGAATGCTTGTGAAAAGCCAACAAGAAATACCATATAAATTATACAAAAACGAAGTACATCATTAAAAAGCATTTCATAAATCATGACCACAAATGGTCCAGTAAGTTGAAAAGCCATAACAAAAAATAGCATGTAACCCCAACCTACTATTGAGACAAGTGCAAGTACGGTCGTCTGTGCTTGTATATTGAATAGACGAAAAATATTAACAATAATGATACCAGCACAAAATGAACATGCTAGACAGTTTTCAAGAAGACCAGCACCCTAATTTGAAAGTAAGAACACATGAGATTCATGATAAAAAAAATGACTGGCAAAGAAAAGCTCACCTTAGTCTGAAAATATTTTCGTATGCCTACGCTTCTCATTTCCCTGAGTTCACAATTGCCTTTTGATACAGCACCAGCTAATACAATTAGATGGCCTGTTAGGCATATAATTTGATGAATCATGCCTGGATATATAACACTAATCACTACAATTTCTTTACGTTTACGTTGTGTCTATCATTGAAAACAAAATAGAAAAGAAATTTCAATATACGAATGTTTTTTGGGAACAATGCTTTTACTGTTTCTGTTCGCGTCTGATCGAGAATTGTAGTAAGAAGAAAAATTAATAAATAGGTAAGAGTGATAAGAAAACGTCGAAAAAAAATACGTCGTGCAAAACGTTCCCATTTTCTATTGACTAAATCGATAAGACGTGGATGCATAATAAGTTCAGTTTGAGTACTTTTTAAAATCAATTCAAGAGCTCCAGGCGGTGCATTCTCGCCCTTAATGAATGTTCAAAAGATAAACAAAGAGCGAGAGCGAAAGAATAGAGAGTGTATACTGACTTCTTGTTGAATTTCAAGATCGACTTCATCAAGTGGATAAAGTACACACGACACAGGCCCGTAACACCATTGAACCTTTTTACGTTCATCAAATAAAAAGGAGAACATGTCATTTTGACCTAATTTAGCTGCTAAGGTCAACGGAGTGAAACCATCTTTATTGAGACGGTTCCATAGTGGAACCTTCTTTTCCTTCACAGATGCAACTACTTTGCCCTTATCATCATCATCATCCGACTCATTAGTCACCGTTGCCTGTTGGTCCAACCAATGTTTCTTGAATTTGGTATACATCTTTGGTAGATTATGAATTACAAGTAAATGTAATATTGTGTTTCCATTACTGTCAACCTACAATAGAGAGTCAAACAATAATATTCTACTTGAGTTTTCTTCTGAAAAATATCGTGGTCTACTTACCATATCTAAATCAGCCCCATACTTGAGCAGAATTTCCGCAATATTCCATTGATTAGTACAACAAGCAAATGCTAAAGGATTTTCACCATAATAACATGGTCTACCACTGATAAGAAACGAAACATATTTATGTCGTTTTAAAAGCATACATATACATGAGAGTGCCCAACCAAGGATATTTCAATTTTATTTTCTGAAATCTGAATTAAATAATACACAGGAGCAATATGATATTTATCAAGTGTACTTAATACAGAGATCAAGCAGATATCTATGTTTTGAACACTATAGATTGATAGAAACGACATGTCTGAAATTTGTTTTTGGCATCATAAGAGTCAAGATGTTTTGTTTAGATTTTACTTTCATAATTCACTTATTATATTACCCGTTAGTATGACTAGTAGAGAAATTATTCATAGGTCAATGGTCCTATCTAAAACTTCTACATAAATTTATTCATTATCGATCTTCAGTCCCAAGAATGCCACTAGATATGGGCCAGTTCTAGCTCACATCGGAGCGAAATTTGAATAGTTTCTTAGGTCGTAGTTTAAAAAAAACTCTTATTTGCCAAACTACAACTAATAAGCATGTTAGAAGCTTACGTTTGTAACGAACAACTGGATTGGATTAGCTTGTGCCACTCTCGGCAAAGATGTTCATTAGGCTACTTCAAATATCCAGAGTCTAACGACAAAACTAGAGTGTCGCCTATGCCCGTCGGCATGATAGTGTATTGTGTCATCTGACATCTCTAGTCATGTCCCAACTTCATACATAACACACGTATATATAGGAGAGAGATAGAAGAGAGACAGGAGAGAGAGATATTAGAACAATGGAAAGAGAAGAAAGGAGAATCATCGAAGCGTATCATCAATATCGGCACAACGTTTACTATGTAGCTGCTAATATTGAGAGCCTACGTACAATCAACGAGCTGATAAATAGATTCCACTCAAAGAAAAAGAGCTATTTCGTCACCAATTTTAGCCAGCTTATCTAAGTCATTGAGTGACCATAGACTTACTTGAGACACATCATTTCTATCAATCGTAGGACTCAAAAAGGAGGCATTTACTTGGTCTGATTGTGAAGTACATTTTCCCTATGTATAATTTACTTTAGGTTTTAGGGGGAAAAGCAAAATAGTGCATTCTTCACTGGTCACTCTCATATATTCATACGTACAATTGGAAAAAGTGTCCACTGGCGGCAGCTGTTAGCTGTTGTTCTTGATAGGGTCGATTACGTTTATCACCGAGGAGCCATTCGACCATGGTTGCATTGCGATTTATAATAGCGATATGAAGAACAATTTCGCCATAATATTCCTGTGTCGTGTATATTTCATTCAATAGAGAGATAAATGAATAACAAGTTACTCACTGCCTCAGTGTAGCTCTGTATGATAATCTCTGGGAAACGTGTAATGAGATATTGAGCCATATTGAGATGAGCTTCAGTCCCGTATAAGAACAACATATGAATAGGACATTCACCAACAAAACCTCTTGTATTGATACTATTGGGGTCAGCATCAAGGAGGCGTTCCAGTGATGGTTGATCCGCTTTACGTATAGCATCCCAAATTGTACCACTCTTGTGTGAAGACTCCGTTTGTCGTTCAACTGCCGATTGATTCGAGTCTTTATCGAGTGCTCCTGTTGCTGATTCTTTCCTTCGTGCCATAGTATTGACAGTAACTTCGAATTTAATTACGAGGATCCCTTGCCAACGTATTCAAATATTTTTAGCTAGAACAACTCAAAATTTATATTACATTAAAATATGAAACAGCTCAAAAGAATATATACTCTTGAGTCTTTGTCATGCGTTACACTGGTGTTATCGATTTGTTATACACTATTTCAGCGGAAAATGCAAGAAATTTATTCCAATCTGAAATTTAGACGATATATTAGTGTAATCATTCCTCGAATTTTCTGAAACTTCTCTATCTGAATCGTGCAAAAAGTATTGTTTAATAGCTGATTCTTTTTTCTTCCAATATGGTGCCTACGTCAAAATCAAGTGAGTTGGTGCTAATTCAACAGTTTTTAATCACTCAGCTAGGCTTCCTTATTAATTGCTTAACACTAGCAACTTGGAATAACTCTAGCTGAGAGTAATTTTGATATTTCTTTTAAATCCGAATTTGAACAAATAGAAGTCTTTGTTTGACATGTTTTCAATAAAATGAGCAAAAGCTTTTGAGGGTGAGTGTGTGAGTATAGTAACAAATAGTCAAACCCGCACCCGCACCCGCACCCGCACCCATACCCATGCCCTTGCCTAGTATTTTCATTCTCTTTAAGATAGCCCACTCGATAAGTATTATGATATACTTCCGATCTCCAGGTAAAATGAGTTTACGGACACCCGGCCATTTTTGTCCCGATTTTCTGACAGTATTTTCCATATTGTCGATCATTTTATTCCGATTTCCCTGTATTTTTTTTAATTACGATATCCTGACCAACATGCGTTACGTACTCCCGATAAAAGTTTTTAAAGGCAAGAATCAATTCCGAACACTTGAACGGATTACCGGGTGTCCGGGACACCTAGTACGAAATGTCTTCATGCAATTTTTTCAATGAGCTTCATTCTTTCTTTGTAACATCAAGATCATTGAATACCATTAAAAAAAACATCATGTTACTCAACTAAACAATCAGAAACGAATAAAAATCGATTCCTACCAAATTATTGATCAAATTAAAAAATTTCTCTAGTGTATTAAAACATAGAAGTGCTTGGTGTATCTAATAGTGTGAAGAGTTTAGTACGCTTCACTCCTTCTTCTTAGAAAGCTAAAAAATATAGAAAATGGCGCCTACAAACGTTGGAATCAAACTTTTCTTTAGTAATATTCTCAAAATTAGGCCTAATGAAGATAATTTTTTTTTGCATATGAAAAGAAGCATGATTTGAAGCCTTATATAATAATCTTCTTGATAATTAATGTTCTGGTTTTTAAACAAAAGATCAGTCTAACATATTTATTTTGAAATGAAAGTGTATTAAAATCTGACCATTCACGAGAGCAAGCAAGGGACTGCCAGGAAATATTGAAGAAATGATGAAGTCATAGGAAAAACTTAGCAAAATGGCGAAGTGGCAATCCTGATACCTGGCACTTCATCAATATCAGAAGCTAAGTTAAATGCTAATCTCAAATGAGCAGTCATCATCAGCTGATTCAAAAATCGATAATTACTTCGTGAATTTCTACATGTCGTGGTAAAACAATAATGACCTACCCAGTGAAAAATTTTAGGGATTAAAATAGATTATAATTTCGAAATCCTCTGGGCATAATCCAAATTGGTAATCGGATTTTTCTGCAACACAATCAAAATTCTAATCGATTGAAATCGAGATTGCCAATCAACATCAATCGCTTATTCGTACTCGACAATCGATTGAGAGTGATTTCAATTTCGATTCTAATCGATTAAAATTTTGATTTTGCTGCAGAATAATCCGATTGATAATTTTGATCATAATCAATAAAAATCCATTAGAAAACTATAATAATCGATTGGCACAATTGTGATTCATGAAAGTTAGCTCTTGTAGGGCGCACGCACGTAAGCTTAGTTATAGATTAAGAAAACGTTTTCAAGTAATATCAATCGGACAGATCAGATGGTGTCGTTTGGGCAAACTGAATCTCATCAGCTCTGTTACTACGAAATAGAGACGTTTTAATATAAAATTCTGACTACGGCCTTGCTTTACAAGTGATTACTCCTGTTTTTTTACCGACTGATATTTATTGGAACTCTATTTTAAGATACAACTTACTACAATTTCTTCTCTCATTGCTATCACGACTATTCATTGGAGCAGCCTCGACAAAATTTTCAAGAGTCCCTTTATTTTTCCTCACGTTAGAAATCTTTTACTAAAAGTGTTTATAATTTCAATTATTCATTAAAGAACATTAAAGAGAATATTTTATTATTAGATTCAAAATAGAAAAAATGTAGTGACATGTTTTCAACTGAACAAAAAAAGATTAATATCACATTTGAGGAACTCGGTGGAGTACTTTTTATCTGAAACTCAAGTAGAAGTTCACATAAATTCAGAATTTTTAATATCTAGCAATTAATTCTTTCATAATAGTATACCTCAGTTCAACCAGAAACGCTGATCTATTTCTGTATTGAAAACCTAAATATCTCTACTCAGTATTCTTAGGTTGTCTGTTCACCTTTGAAAATAGACTTCTTCTGTATTATCACGAGATAGCATATTTAGAAGAAAACCAAGTACAATTCTACTGCATATGAGAAGAAGGTATTGCATCAGAATGGTTTAAATCCTATCAGAATAATGATCTAAAAGTGAACAAAGACTGTACAAAATCTTTTTATTATCTTGGTTCAACTACTGTCTAAATCTTCAAAATGTTTAGTGTACAAGTTTCTTTCAGCATTTAGTGACCTTCTGTAGAAAAAATAGCAAACCTTTCATGGTTCTCTAACGAATCCATGAGGATCAAAATCGAAAAAATCAAATATTTTAACTAGAACTGTTAACTATAAATCGCATACAACATTTTCTTACCTGTTAATCAATTGTAGCCGATTATCACTTGTTAATTAAATTAATGAATAAACCTGGACAGCGAGAGCTTCTTCTTGATAATCAAATGTTTAACACAAAACTTTTACGATTTTTACATTTCTGATGTTTAAAATATAGTTATTAAAATCTCACAGATAACCTAAATTTGAAGCTGCGATATTAAATTGTTTTGAACTTAGATGGCAATATGACAAAAACAATCGGTTAAAAGTATTAAAATTAAATTAACGTTAACTAAAAATTTCTAATCGATTTAATTCGTCCTGTGTAGATACATAACGTTTTAAACGTAGTAGTGGCCTAAATACATAGCGGTGATAGAGCTGATATTGTTTTATGTTCTACTCGTATAATATGTGCTTTCTACTTATATAATACTCTTAGATAGTTTAAATACCTTTCTTGTCACTTTTAGTAATATATTGTCCACTAGAGATATCTATAAGAAATGTCAAATCACAGAATACTTGTGTATTTTATATCGAAGAACTGGAAAAGAAGGATAATTAGTCTATTTATATTATGTATCTTAATTTATTCTTATACTACAACCAACAGTATTAGTAAAAGTTATGAAAAATAACAAAAACAAAATTGTGCCGAAAAAATATTTTGAGAAACTTACCATTAATGATAGGTCTCCATCAATACAACTTAATTTAGAATTTTATGATACATAAAAGATGTGTGGAATATGTAAAATGAGTTTCGAATCATAACCCAGATCGAACATTCCGGTCACCGGATCCCGCAGGATACTCCAGGAAATATGCGAGGATGTCACCATATCCTGTAGGAAAACACGGGAAGTCGCTGGAACACGGAAGCAGTATTCCGGTGAAAAAATACGACCGGACTTTTTCGATGGATTCTTGCCAAGTTGCGGTGCTGTCCGGCAGGAATTTATCGGAAATCACCGGAAAAAATCCGAAAATTGTCCAACGGGAATACTGCTTCCATAAAATCAACGGAAGTAACCGAAACCGGCAGTTTCCAGGCCCGACTGCGCGACCTGGAAAGTTAAGTATATAGTCTCCAATTCGAATGTGAGTCATATACCATTGGGCTACATATCATTATAGGAGAAGATTCAAGTTGCAGCCATTATTAGTTTGCAAATTCACTTAATATTTAGTGTTTTAAATACACTTATAATTCACTAAAATCGATTGTTCGAGCAATATCCAGTCGCAGCTTCAGTAATTAAAAATAATCGATTGATCATCACTCAATTCGATTGTAAAAAATTGGGATTTTAATGGATTCAGAAGATTTTAATCGGTTGCATGATTAAAATCTGATTTCGGAAGAGTTAATCATATTCAATCAATTGTTAATCAAACAATTCGATTATGAAAGATTGGGATTTCAATCGATGGAGAAGATTTTAATCGATTATAGACTTAAAACCTGGTTTCAACTGTAGTAATTAGAAATAGCCGATTGATAATCTATCAATTCGACTTTGAGAGATTGAGATATTAATGGATTGCGAAGATTTTAATCAATTGAAGGATTGAAATCTGGTCTTAGATGGGCTACTTCAAAGAATCGATTGTTAATCAATCAATTGGTCCATTAAAATTAGATTTTAAGGGGTAAAATCATCAATAATTGATTGGATAGATTAAAATTTTAATCGGATTATATTACAAAAAGACATGATCTGGTTCGAGAAATCGGATTTGTTCAGCCATAATCCAAAATAATCACGATTTTGTGAGGGATATTTTTCACTGGGCAGGAATAAAGAGTTTCACCAAAGAAAAATAAATTTTACTAAAACAGCATCAATCATAGAGGGCCTATTAGCATAATACTAGAAGACAGAAGTTCGTTTATCCAGTGTGATCCTGAATTATAATTTCACGACCAACGATTTAAGGATAGGATCCATCCAAGACCCTCACCCCGAAACTATAACTTTAATCATTATATTCCTGTAAACGATAATATCGAACAGTTCGGAGAGGAATTACTTGCTCAAACAATGAAAAAATCCAAACCAGCATCACATTTTAAGATATCCTTCACTCAAGTATGTGGCAAAGATCTCGTTTTCATCCATCAACCGTTATAGAAACGTTTTAATTGCGCTACATTTCATCTTCTAGCATAGCAAAATAACAGTGATCATGGTTTACAATGATCATATTCAAATCAAAATTATATTTCTGCACATGTTTGATTTACTTACCTTTCTCTCGGTCGACCGATCGACACTCAATGTGATAGCAACACAATAGTAGCTGCTTGTAATACACTGTCACCTTGAACGAAAGAAAAACAGCTTCCAAACAGTAAAATAATTTGACTACTGTTCTGTTCTGTTGCAGTCTTGATGCATGCTCAAATAAAAGTGGTAGTTAAAGAGATTGCATCATCACGTATTCATATGTATTTGGCTTTCAGCTACCATAGTTGTTTCACATAGGACATTGAGAGAAAGCAAAGAATTCTCATTTCTTTTTGCTCTTCTAGTGTTGATTCGGTAAACAGCATTACATTGTGTCGAACTTAAATTCACACTTTAAACAGCGTTTCACATGTGAAAGAAAAAGAAAAGAAATTTGATTTGAGATGTCGAAAAAAAAGATGCGCCACTGTGCCGATATAAGCACTCTTTCTATCCTAATCAATGTACATAACGACTTTCTCCTGATTTTCATGTGTATTCTCTCTTCCTCTTTGTCGTGTTCTTTCTCGTTCTCTCCGGTTGAGTGAGACGCCCTGGAGAAAGAAATTATAACTGTAAAAGGAAAAGGATGATTGAAATAAAACAGTTCGATATCACGATAAAAAATTTCGTATCGTTATAGCCACACCCTAGCAGAGCTCGGACGAAATTATTTGTACCCTTACTTTTTGTACTTTTTCGAGTATAAGTACAAGTAACAAATACTTGGTTCAAAATTCAAGTACAAGTATCAGTACTCATCAGATGGGTTTGGTACTCGTACTTATACTTAAAAATATATACTTAGTACTTGCATTAGTACCTTTTACTTGAGCAAGTACCACGTACTAATACTTGTACTTTCACCATAAGTACTATACTTGGTACTTGTAGGTGTATTATACTTGTACTTGCACTTAATATATTTACTTTAGAAAGTTTTTTGTTACATAATTCTGTTTTCGAGTTCAATACTTATATGGAACTGCATTTCGAAGGAAAGGCTGAAATTCATATGGCCAGTATATGAAGTTATCTTTTTTTATCCATTGATTAATTGTTTATTTAACATTTTGGCTTTCAATAAACAAGGTTACTGTGATAAGCTTTAATTATACATGATTATTCATTTTGTGAAGTTTATTTACGTATAATTGTGATATTTTGGACGTGATTTATGAACAAGAAAATAAATCGAGTTAGAATAAAAGGATATGTTTATATAGAAAAAAAATGATTTGACCATTAACTTTTGTAAAAAGATAATTTACGTGCGCAGTATGGTCAAGCTTTTGAAATTTCAGCATAGTCAAAATAGATGTGATAAGTTGTTTCTATAAGTGCAATATTCTCAGAATGAATTAAATCATGTAAATTCTACTTTCAAAGAAATAATCATTATACGCATACGTATTCAAAAACATTTTTCACTGAAAATTATTTTCCAAAATTTAAGAATCAATATTAAAAAATAATCATGTCGATAACATTTTAAAAATTCACTGTAGCATCATGTGCTAGTGTTTGTGAATTTTGGATGCGATAATCGACCTAAATTATACTTGATGTTTATGGATGAGTTTTCTAATACACTACAACAATTCTTATTTACATTGTAATTTATCAGTATAATGTACGAACTTGAACGGAAACCATACCAATTAAAACAAACAGTGTTTGACGAATCTCGCTATGAAAGAAAAGGAAGTTAGGATTTGAATACCACTGTTTTTTTCTTAAACTTGGAACTGATGATGCTACAACATTTTCTTTAAGATTATTGGAGATGACAGCACGGGAAATAAAAAGCATTATCTTTGTATTTTTATGCATTTCTATATATATTTACTATGTGCTGCCGATGTGTTCTCAAATATTTTCACATGTTTTTACCTGTCTATATATTTTATTCTCTTTGAGAAATACGTGAAGATGATGTTTACAAATACCTAGAAAGTCTTGAAAATACATTTGAAAGACATATCCATTACTTTCTTAGATAGATAGCATGATGCATGACTTACGATGCATATGATGATGCGTATAGGTTAAAGTGATTTTTTGTTATAAAACTAAAGTATAGAAGTGCGCATAGGTGCTCCACGACAAAAGGCATAACAACACAACTGTTAAAGGATAAGTACAAACCCAAATAGAAGTACAAATGCAAGTACAAGTACAAGTACAAGCGTATTTATTTAAGTACAAGTATTCTAACGAACTTATTAGAGGCAAGTACAAGTAAAAATACTTTTTTTTCAGGTACAAGTACAAAAGCAAGTATACTTGTGCATAGGCAAGTACATATAGCAGTACTTGCTTCGAAGTATAAGTAAAAGTACAAACTTTCTTTTTCGAGTAAAAGTAAAATACTTTTAATTGCTATACTTGTACTTGTCCGAACTCTGCACCCTAGTGAAACATTTTGTAAGCAAAATCTGCAAATCTTGGGATCGGTAAGTAAGATCTTCATAAGATCTTAAAAAGATAATTTGTATGTACGTATCTTGGTTGTATCATATAAATCTGTACCGAAAATGTTGGCAAGATCATGGAAAATATATCGTTTACTATTATCTTATCACAAGAACTTGAGTAAAACGGAAAGCGACATCATCAGTGTATTTACATAGGCTATCTAGTCATTCATCGTTTTTTTATGCATACAGAGGTGAATATAAGCAGCATGATTGAACATACGAAGTATCATTTTTCAAAATAAGTCTTTATCTAAACTATTTCTCGATTATTGATTATTCCAGAGAATGCTGATCTCGATTGATGGTCGAGAGCGGACTATCCTAAATTGATCTGACGGATATCGGGCCAACTTAAAGTCGGTCAGATCCGAACATCTGACTTGCTTGAGTTATTCGGGACAAGAATAATTAAAAGAAAATAAATTGAAAAAATATCAAAACATGCTTTCAGAATGCGTCATCCAAGATATTGGTACAAGATAATACGATTATCGTGTGCCTAAATTTTCAATTTATCTTACCCCTTTTTTTAAATACTGTCACATTATTTGCAAAATTTGTGTTTTAATCAAAAATAACAAAATAATTGTGTATATCTGATAAAAAGCTATTTCGTCTTAAGTACACATCGTATTCTGTGATTTTATTTGATTTCGTCTATTTCTTATCGACATTAAATTACCTTTGTAGTTTTCTTTGTTGTTTTAGGAATCTTTTGTTTATCAAACTCTTGATCACTGTTTAAGCAAATATTTCATATTATTCTTCTTTATGTATTTGAAACTTTAGCAGGCTTAGCACTAAATGATAATAAAATGTGAGGCCTGTATATTTTACTATACATGAAAAATAGCAGCAACATTCTCATTTAGTATTTTTTCTAATTTTCGTGTATCGGAAATTAAACAAAAAAAAGTAATATTGCATTTCCAGAACTTTTATCAGTGATACTTATAAGAGCAGAGAAATATTTTTTTTTGAAAAAGATACAGTTTTATATTTTTTCTCATGTATGTAATGGAGATCTGAAAAACTTAAAATGAATTCATTACGAAGAAAACAATGCAAAAGAAGTTTTACCATGCGGCTAGCAATAGAGAAAAATGGGCACCGAAATAGATAACAAATTTTCTTCTTCAATCTTAAAATTCACTTTACTACAAAATAACAAGCTTTCGGAACTTGAAATTTTCGTGAGCATTAAAGACAACTAAGGTAAAACAACTAATTATGATCAGTGATACAGTGTACAACAAAAATAACAATAGGCTATATTCAAACGAACACATCCAAGTGATTAGTCGATAGGCGTTTCCATCACTCAACTTGAGGTTGCCATTATATCAAAATTTAGAAACTCACCTCTTAGATTTGCATTTTCTGATGGGTCGAAGCTGAATAAGTTCGTAGCAAATCCGTACGGAATGATGAGTCCATCTATCTTCTCTGGTACTTGGAAGTGCAGCTTCACACATTTCAATTTAAAATATTCGCGTATCTTATTTATGAGTCTTATGATCGTTCAAAGGATTAAACAAACTTACAACGATTTGATGAGATCATTAATAAAGGTCGAAACGCATGGTAGTTTGCAACTTATAAAGAAACCGACACTCTCTGAAATGATGACATAACAAAAAAGTAACTTGAAATGCGTACCAAGCAATATCTCAATTTTTTCTTCAATTCTTTTATGTCATATCATGATGTGGTCGTATACTGCAATTTTTTTATTAAAGTCTACCAAGCAAATTATTGAATGAAGTATGAAAATTTTTGACCTTTGAACAGGTTAGAGAGTATGCATTGAATGAATAAAATTCGTATTTAATTAATCGAAAAAATTGTAGGCGAATAACATCAAGGAAAACAGAAGAAGATAATTATTATTCACAAACTTCTTTGTGCTCGCATTCAAGCCAATAAATTCCCATGGGTAGAAATCGTTTGCTAGTATCACCATTTTTTTAATTTCTTGTTGACTATTACACAAATTGTTTTTATTGCAAGTAAAACCAAGATGATTCCAGTCTGATGAAAGAGGTGGATCACCTTGTACAAGTGTAATTCTAAAATATTGACGAGGAAATATTGTTATCGTGCTGGCATTCCTACATTCTCCTTCAAAGTCAGTCTCGCCATTTTCGATTATTTCAACTCCATGACATCCATAGCCATTTTGACATGTGACGGGTTGGTTCTGCTTATTTGAACACTGTTGAACATTGACTACAGTTGGATCGTATAGTGCAGCCTGTAATTCTTTCAGTATAGGTTCATTCTTAATTAGTGTTTGTATAGTTAACTTATAAAAGACTTTTGCACAGTCAGTTACGGTCTTACAAATGTATGTGGCGTTGGCATTCATAATCTTTGGTTCGTCAAATTTATTTTCAACTAATAGATCTATATGATAATTCCCTATCGTATTATTTGCGCCAGTAAGATTCAGATGAATTTGTTTTGTTAAATAGTTCATATGAAAAACTAATTGACAAACATTAGCTTCAACAAAATTTGCTTCGCATGTTAGTGGAAATTCCACTGGATTATCGAATAATAGTGCAATATTGGTACACTTTGTACACATGAGACAAGTAGCGAAACACAGGCTTGAAATCGAATAAAGAAGTGTAAAAGTCCATTTAGCATCCATTATTACGAGTGTAGTTCTTACTACGCATGCAAAAAGTAAAAGAAAAGAAAAGGTTTACGAAGTCTTGCGACGTTATTAGATAACAGGTATGCATTGTCATTATGAGCAAGACATGATGATTATTGTGCGTTTTATTGCTGTGTTCACATCAACTAAACACAAGCCAATTGTTTTTCTAATCTGAGAATATTCTTAACCTTTCTCATGGTTTTGCCTTCAACGTTTTATTCAAAATACGAGAGCATTATTCTAAGGAAAAAACTCGAGAAGAACGCTGACCACTTTTGCTTGGTTCAAAAGAGGATGATTTTTTTTCAGTTTTTCACAGAGTTAAGAAACAAAATAGATGTTCAATGAATTAAATTCTTACGACGGAGTCTGTGTTGTTTTCTTCCTTGTTTAAGATCTGTTGATTTGTCACTGTGTTGGATGTGATTTCTTGGTATACTGCGTAAGCATTGTTATGGAAGTCGCGGGAAACATTTCGCTTTCATTACAAACTGGCTTTCTGTCGAGAATACTAGTGCAATATGAGGGGTAATGAATAAAGAGTTTTTGAAACAATGGTAGGATAATTTTGTACGCTAGTTGGTGCTCAGAGTTTACTGATATTGTTAGATAGAAAAATATATATGTTACAGTTGACATGAGAATTCAGTTGAGATTGGAATAATAGATTTAATTAAAGATAGAGAAAATAGACACAAAAGAGAGCGAAAAAAAAACAAGAAAACAATTTCGAAAATCAAAATGCAAATAAAATTATATGAACGATATGGAAATTTTTTTCTACTAGTTAGATTTAGTACANTAATATCTAACTTTTTTGTCATCATTTCTTTATTAATTTAAGCTTTTATAATTGATAATCGTCACTATGAAACAGACAATGATTAGACATAAATTACGAAGTTTCTTTTATATTAGCTTATTTTTTTTAACGAAGAACGATTGTAGATAATAACACATCAAATGGAGTACTCATATAAGAAGCTTCTTTATTAAATACATGAAAAATTGTTAAAAAATTCCTTTCCTTCCATATCATTCGATATAAAAAAAATTCCATTCCCATTCGACCTGCTCGAGACCCGTACTTCGAAATTACGATAGCGAAACTCTCTTCTGTCTTTTCCTCGAATGCATAACGAAAGAAAAAAAAATCAATGCCCCTACGTCCCAATGTCCCGCGCATTGAAACAAACATCTTTTCAGAATCTTTCTCATTTCTCTCTCTTCAACCATGAAAGATTGACACAATTAATCTTGGAAACAAAAACGCGTTTTTTGAATCTACATAATCAATCAAACTATCTCATATCACTCACTAAGAAAATTTTATTTCTATGAATCACTCTCTCATAACATTTATAGAATAATCAACAATTCCAATCTCAACTAGATTCTAAACTCTACTGCCACATTTACATGACATGCCAAAAACGTTTGAGATAGAATATGTTTAAATCATTTCTAGCATCAAAGATCAAGCCATATGGTAACTTGCACTACAGCTTGCAAATCTTGATAGTATGTATTAGAAGGTATTTGTTTGTCAGAAGTATGCTTCGAGCTTTTGGCTGGTATTCGCTGTAGGTATCATTCAGCGCATGCTTAATAAGCTTTCATCAGTTTTTGAATTCTCTAGTTAGCTCATCAATAGTATATAGTGTACCGCATTAATAGCAACGGGTATACGGTAGTTTCATCCTATTTTTTTGTTTCTGGCAGTATTAATAACTGAACTGTATACTTTTAGATCTCTTTCAATAGTTTCTAATGGGATGTTGGTTAATACAGTAGTTTCTGATTTATGCCTTCGTAAGTACTGTCATTCGTTTCGTGAAATACAGATAGTTCTCCGCTTAGAAGAAAGAATGACTAGAATTGTTTTGCAATCAAATTTGGTGGATAATCATTTGAAAGTAGTGATACATCCATACGAATAAGCACTAGATTGAAATCATAGATATTCGAAAAAACGCACATAGCCTGTAATAAAATAGCATATAATACATTACGAAGAACATGACGAGAATGATCTAATGCACATGGTAAAGTATGATGCTCAGCAGCATGCTAATTATAGAGATATTTTTTTGATTTAGTATCTTCATTTTGAATAGTAATATCCAGGAAGTCAACGGATGTACCAATCTGGTAGCTAATTTTAATATTTATGTCTTTGTTGTTTGATTTTTCCAGATAATAATTAATTTCCTTTATGCTATAGTTTACCATCATGAATATATCATCGATATAAGCCTAAATGACTACAAATTTTTGAAGATTTTCTCATGCTTATTTACTAAAAACGACTTCTTGGACCCAGGTTGTAGAGGTACGGTGGGAAATGGCCTGAAAGCACTGGAAATCGCTGGAAAGCGGAAGCGTTATTCCATCCGGAAATTACCGGATTTTTTTCCTATGAATTCCGGTCGGTTTCCTGTGCTTTCCGGCCAGATACGGTGATTTTTTCGCATTTTTCCGGTCGGTTCCTACGGTGTCCGTCCTTCGAAATCATTGACCTGGGGACGATTTCATCAAGCAAAAATTATGGATTACATAAATCCGACCCTGCAACATTCATCTAAAAAATGAGCAATTTCTATAGTTGATTCAAAGTAACTATAATATACACAGCTCACTTGATTTAACAACTAATCCAGATCCATCCTTCTAATTTTTATTTGTTTCCTTCCCTTGTCTTTTAATCTCATTTCTATTTCAGTTAGGAATTTTGCTCGTTTAAATTTAAAATTCTTGCTTCTCAATTTATTGAACTATTTTAATTCAAGCAATATTTTATATACTATTGAATTCTCGACTAGGTTGATAACTGAAAAGAAAAGATTGTGTCTAGAAGATTGGATTTATCTTTTTGTTTGACAATGGTCCGATCTATTTTTGAATTGATCGTTACGCAAAAGCTTACCAAAGTCACTTTTATTTGTTCTTTATTGTATTATGCCACTCTACAAGCATATATGCCTGATGATTTTAATAACGCAAGCCTTGAATCAACAGATGAGAAGCGATTGGTGACGGTGACCCCTTCTTACGACAGGTACTTTTCTTGCTGACATAAACCAATGCAAAAAAATACAATGGAATGTCATTTTTTTTCCATTATTTTTGGTAGCTGTTTGAATTTACATTTATTTTCAGCATGTAACGCGAAATATTCGATTTACTTGATTAATAAAATAAGAAATATATTCTTTATATACACTAAAATCTATAAAAGTGATTGCAATGTAGGCAGCACAATTTATTCTGCGGTATAGATAAGGTTTCTTGGAGCATATGAACGTAGACTGAATAAAAATCCATCGGTGATTCGATGGAGACACATGTTTAACCTGAGGCAATATGTCAACATTATCGAATCTCGTTCCTCTTCTATCAGTATAAAAAGTCGGAATATTTTATAGATATATATTTTAACGTATGAACATGATTGCTGCAAACAAAAAGGTATTTTGAAAACAATCTCAAGTATTTATAGCCTTATGCGTGCTATCGAAATATTTATTAGAGATCTGTATTATTGAATGGCTCCAAAAATAAAATTTTGTTTTTTCTGTGTAAAACACGGTTGAGAAAGAGTATTCAAGTATATAGGATAGAAATTTTGGCGCTCGCAATCTCAGATCCCACGGTAAATGTGTTCTAGACTATAGATCTGTTAGCTCCAATAGCTGGATATCCAGCTAACTGGTACTAGTTTGACAATTTAAATTAGAAGTGGTATCTATCCAACGAATTTTGGTGTGTGCGTGGGATTATGAGTAGTTACCATGTAGATATGTGCAAGTATGGTGTTCTTAAATGGGAAAAAGTCATCAAAAGTTACCAGTTTAGAACAGGAGTAGATGCACACCTTCTCCAGACCTATTATTGATCATGAATAATGAGCTCGAGAGGCTATCACAGGCCACGACAAACGTTTTGCTACATGGTTGCCGACTATATATCAACCACTGTTTTATTATAATTCAAGAGGATTAAGTAAAGCATGATGAATAAATGGGTTCGAAGGTATATCGTAGAAAACAATATTTACTTGATTAAACAAGAGCTAGATCGTGTTTCACATTTTAATCTTGCAGAGATTACGCTAACAAATTCTTTTCTTAGGTCAAATCTCCATGTACGAAGGAAAAGCAGATGAATATTTATCGCTCTTCACATGTGGGTCCATCTGAAACATTTAAATCTTCTGTGGATCACTATTCGTCGACTGGAACATCAACAGCGTTGCATAAAAGCGAGTCCTTACCCAAGAACTTCAGCAAGTTAGTAAGATTGATTGCAGGAATCTGTATTTATTGATTGATCAAAAATTTCAAACTATTTCTTAGCTATCATTTTCTAGCGCTACAGACTATATTATTTTTGTTAGGACCGTGAAGTATAGCGCTACCAAAAGCAAAAGAAAGTCATATCCAGCTTTGATGTTCATGGTGCCAATTATAAATATATGCGTTTTTGTAACTGCAGTACTTATTGTATATGGAATCGTTGCTACATACACAAAGCAAGCAATAACTACAGGTATTGGTGTTACAGGTAGAGGTGTCAGCCGAAGGGTTGAACGGCGGCGGCGGGCAAAAATTTTCAATTTTTAAAGATTTCCAGCGGCTCTTTATTTGAATGAGTAATGTCTTCAGCGGCGGCTGCTATAAATTCTTAAATTTTTTTCCACAGCGGCGGCGTCGGTTGATATTTGCAAGCCCTTATGTGACGGCGGCGGCTGAGTTAAAAATTCGCTGATGGAAATTAAAAGAAAAATGTTCGATTCGGTCGCATGTGTATCGATGTCAGCGGCGGTGGATGATGTTACCAAAATTTTTAATCTCTTGCAGCGGCGCAACGGCTAAACTTTTTTTTTCGCAGCGGCGGCTCCCCAAAAATTCTTAAAATTACCAGCAGTTTGATGGCGGCGGCGGCGGCGGCTGATATTATAGAAAACTCGGCTGCCGCGGCGGCTCAGCCGTACGGCTGACACCTCTAGTTACAGGGTTGATTTTAAACCTTGAGCTTATGGAGATCAGACAATATCAGTTATTTTTCGAACTTTATCTTCTTTTGGCCACGAGTGAATCCATGGGTGAAAAACTTGCTATTAGATGGAAAAATCCACCGCAGCGAAATGAGAACCAGATTCAAGTGACAATAGCGTTCTTTCGTTCAGAAACATATTACAAAACTTCTGTTGTATAACAACTACAACACGATGAGCTGTATTTGATAGTGTCATTGAATTTTCAATATCTAAAGCGGCATCCAGAAAATTCGTCAAACAGCAATTTTTCCTCATAGGGAACCCAAAAATCAGCGCGATAGAACTTGTCTATTCAAGATAATATGCGATTCTAATACTAATAGCATCAATATATCCCTATCTAATGGTGGGCGCTACTTGAAAGGATGAATTTAAGAAACCCAACTTCAATTTTCATTGAAAAAATTGAAAAATAGTATACTAGACCTGAAAGTTTCTACATTTTCCCATTGTTTCCATGCTGTTTCCTTCAAGATTCTATAGTTTCAAAAGTTTTGCTTCATCAAACAGATTTTGCATACATTGCATAGGCTGGAACATGTGATAGATAGTAAACTTTGAAAAACAAAATTCGCCAGTCGCGATGTGGTGTGAGTGTCGGGAATTCATTCGTTGGACCCAAAGCCAACATTTACATTCACATCTGGCTTTGCTTTAGAATTTAAACAAACTTATCTCTATTAATTTTGTGATTTCCTGGACTCTATTAGTATTTGAATTCTGTATAACCACACATGGGCAACTTTTGATTGAATATAGTACTCACACCACGTACATGCTATGGCCATAGTTTTAATGACCGACAGTACCTTTTATAATCATTCGAATTTAAAAAGTCATGAATAGAGGTGTCAGCCGTACGGCTGAGCCGCCGCGGCAGCCGAGTTTTCTATAATATCAGCCGCCGCTGCCGCCATCAAACTGCTGGTAATTTTAAGAATTTTTGGGGAGCCGCCGCTGCGAAAAAAAAAGTTTAGCCGTTGCGCCGCTGCAAGAGATAAAAATTTTTGGTAACATCATCCACCGCCGCTGACATCGATACACATGCGACCGAATCGAACATTTTTCTTTTAATTTCCATCCGCGAATTTTTAACTCAGCCGCCGCCGTCACATAAGGGCTTGCAAATATCAACTGACGCCGCCGCTGTGGAAAAAAATTTAAGAATTTATAGCAGCCGCCGCTGAAGACATTACTCATTCAAATAACGAGCCGCTGGAAATCTTTAAAAATTGAAAATTTTTGCCCGCCGCCGCCGTTCAACCCTTCGGCTGACACCTCTAGTCATGAAAAATGTTTTTTTTGTTTTGATGTTCCATATTACGAAAGGGTTATTGAATATTTGAATATGCTAGGATCTACAACTGCAACAGCAAGAAATACTACAACAATGCAAGCAACGACAAGGAGTAAGCGAAAGTTCTTCTTTTAGCTGAACAAGAAAAAAAAACATGGAGATCGTTGATTTATTCGTTCATTGATGCATTCTACTAGAAGTGATGATTTAGCCATGATATAGAGTATCACACGGAAGCATATTATAGAAAAAAAAATGATGACAAATAAGACCATATCATATATGACCAGCAGATTCGTCTTATTTGAATATAGTTCAAACGTAGAGGATCCAAGGTGAATGAATCCGACAGCGGATCTTATCGAATCCTATGGAATCCGACTCCCCGACAGAATCCGATAGGATTCCTGGACACGGACCTACTGTCGGTTTCGCCGGAGAAAAAGCATTTTGAGTCATCAGAACGCATGGGTAATTCGTTGGAGTTGGATTCCGTTAAAATCCAACACCGGATCCGATTGGATCCAATACCAAGGATCCAACTGTAGGTCCGTGTCCAGGGATCCCATAAGATTTCGTCGATTTTATTGAAACACATATGGTACTCGTTATATTCACTGTCTGACCCATGTCGGAATGATTCTCCTGGGATCACTGACCCTGCTTTATGAGTTGTTTCCACGAAGTCTTATGAGAGCGCTTTTTTCTGTCTGAGACTCACATGGGTGTCGCGAATAGTAAAAACCTTAGAAAATCGTGTTTAATCAAGTGCATCTACGAATATATGAGAAGCTGTTGATTAAAAATGTTACAATACCAGCTAAAAAATTCACCTGTAGCTTGTTGTAAGCTGAATAACCCTATTGTTCTATTCCATGACGCATATACAAATAGAACCGAATCGCACCTGAATAATATATTGTTCTAGACAGCTCCTTACTCGTACAGGAATGGTATGCTTGAGAAACGTAGCAAAGAGTTTCACAGTTTTCATTTGAAATCCTCATGCCTACCTATAGTCAAATAAATTTTTGTATCCTTCTTACGACACTTCGTATGCCTAGGTATGATTGATTCATAGAGTACCTTCAATGATACTGTTCGATACGAAAAGCTCACTTATTTTTTCCATAGAATCAGTAGGGTGTAAGATTCTGTGAAAATTTCTTTCACAGCACTGAAGAGTATACAAGGCTATCGTATGTTAAGAATGGAAATGGATTCTGTCCTAACGATAGGTGGACGTCTGTGTGCAAGACCATTGGTATGAATGACAAATCGAAAATTTTCATGTAAGCCAATGAGCACAGAAGTCATAAAAATTGTACTTGACCCATTAAAACTCGTCAATATTTTACTAGATTATATTTTGAAAGGCGTATTATGGACGCGACAAGTCGTCAAAGATTTTAGACATTTCTTGTTTGCTTGATCTGTTCCAATGTCGAGTCCTCCGAGAGTGATTCGATGCTGAACACTCGACAACTATATCGTATTGTTTCCATATTTATAGTTGTTCGAATACTGTGAACCTAATCTTCGGATACATTTCAAATCCCTTAAATCTATTGAAATTCTGACTATTCACGGAAATAAAACATGTAGAAGAAGTATTTGTCAGTACTGCAAGAGAAGGAATTCTCATACGTTAAACAATCTAAACTTCTAAGTGTAGCTTTGATCGTGTGAGGCTTCTACAAAAATGCTTTTAAAATGTCTTTTACTTTCATTCCAAGAGCCTAGCAGAATTATTCAGGTTCGGCATGTATGCCATCGTAATGTCATCATTTTTTAACCAATATTTAACATCAACTGATGAAAATGAAGACCGACATGTCTCAACTTTCTTAAAGAAGCATTCATTTCATACTTCATCAAACCAAAAAGTTTGATCATTCCACGCCATTGTCGTCGACGAAGCTCTTGATATATCATTTGAAGTTTAAACACAGCTTTTTCCTTGACTTTCGATATTCAGCAGTTTTTCTCTAAGATGAGATAATGTTATTTTTAATATTTAACAACCAAAAGTGCCGAAGTATTATTGTTTTTAGCAGCTTGGTGAAAATTTTTCAAGATCGGTAATAAAACGATTTGTTCCGATTGTAAGTATGAATTAACGGGAAGTCCTCGATATAGAATTTCGATGCCCACTGAAAGCTTAAAAGTATTAGGGGCATAGGATGATTGCTATTATCTCAATTTTTTTCGCATATTGCTTCCTCGTGTGATACCCAATATAGCATTTGTATCTCAGATTCGATGGTACGATGAATGAGAGTCAATTTCAACATATAAATGCCACGATCTAGTTACAAGCATATAGCCATAGGAGTACTAACCTAATAGTATAGATTCAATAATGTAGAAGAAAGGTCTTACATTTATGGATAAACATTCAACATTTTAGGAATTAGAAAAAGTCAACAAAATATAGCTATAAGAGTTTATGTAAATAAATATGAACTTAGACAAAGGAACAAGGATTACATCTAATTATAAAGGGTTAGATATAGTAACAGGATTTAGGCAAGAATGGTTTTCTTTGAAACCTTTCTCATAAAAAAGAGGATAGATGTCGGAGTAATATCTAGAAATTTTACAGAGCAATAGAAAAAAGCTTTCAGTGTAATCTTTACATAGATGTCATAATACCTTTACACTGGGTATCGAGAGTTTTACGTCACAATACCCTATGCAGCAATAGTTTATAGAGTATCCATTCTTAGTGCATCTACAATCTGATGTAACCACATTAAGCGTATCCACATTGGGGTATCCACATTTGGGTATCCACATTTATGTATGTGTATATGTTTTGAAAAGCTGAGGAATTTGAGTTGTTTTGGTGTATCCACTTTTTGGGTATCCACTTTTGGGTATCCGCATTTATATATATAAATGTGGATACCCAAAAGTGGATACACCAAAACAACTCAAATTCCTCAGCTTTTCAAAACATATATATATATACATAAATGTGTATCTATAAATATGGATACCCAAAAGTGAATACCCAAATGTGGATTACCCAAATGTGAATACTGTAGCGTGTTTGTGCTAATAAGTCGTTACCGGGTGTAAGGATATTATGACATCACTCAATTTTTACAGGATAAAATGCGACACGATGAAGATCCGCTTTAATCATATATGAGCCAGTCCTCTTTCTATATCATCATTAGTGCCAGCATCTGTGCAGTAATATGTTGATATAAATATGACGAACATTAATCATCGCCAAGTGTATAGAACTTGTCGAAAACGTTTTCGAACATGTTAGAGATCATCACAGGCTTTTTAAAAATTCTTTTACGGATTTCAAGACCAGACAATTCATACTTTAACTGGTGGTGTACAATAAAGGGGTCAATATTTTCCCTCTGCTCTCAAGACTTTCTGAGGTTTCCTGTTGATGTTACTCAGAAAAATACTGCTTACAAAACGAGACTTGAGCCATTATTAAGAATGTCTAGAAGAGCTGAAGAGAGGCTATCCTGGCCTGCCAGTGCGTTGCGAGCCGATTAGCTATTCGCGATTACCACATGTAGCTAGTATAGTGCCATCAATAGTTATTTTGTGGACCCATATACAGGTTCAGGTAGTTCCCGATGGAGTCTTACTGTTATTGTTTTGGGAATCATTTTGTAATTTATGGTCTCTGAATTGTACTCTTTCTACCGCAAGGAGATGGATTTCAGAATTTTACATTTTCTCTGAAGCTTGTTAGTCTGAGAAGACAGCAAGGAAAAAAACTTGCCGACATCCAATGATAAAAACAAATTTTTCGTAAGATTTTGTTTCAGATCATCGTACTATTTCATGGATGTATCCAGTAGAATAGCCATGATAGATAAACAATACATTGGAATACCAATCTATTGAGTCTAGTGTGTTTGGTAGAGGCAAAGAAGCCTCACGATAAAACACTAAAATGTAAAAATTTGTCTTATTTCACGTCCCTTTGAACTTTTAACACTAAGTGACTATTTGATGTGAATAATCAAGTCCTGGCTCTGAACTCAATATTGTAAAACACAACAAAAAATAAATCTTGAAGTATATAGGAAAAAAATTGTATCCGTTCCTCTCCGTTCGCACATAGATTGCAACAGGCATGGATGATAAATCTTCGATGCCATATATCACAACAGCGAGAAAATGCGTTACTTTATCTGGTCTGCAATGATAGTTTGATTGGAGAGACTTGCACGACTCTTAATCAGTTGAACCGATTCAGTTAGGTTTTATTTTAAATAATCTACAAAATTTTCAGAGTCAAATGATCGAAATTAGTAAATTGTAACTGAGACGATTCGATACATGCATATGAAAGGGTGCTTGCGCTTTTATACCTAGTCAAAATCATTCTTGCTAATTTTATATGGATTCACAATAGTATAGAGATTGTAAAATGTATTCGATTTTGAATACAAAGCCAATTGTAAGGAATGGAACCAGGGAAAGAGATTGTACATATCCCAAACAATGGGTCACAGAACTTTTCATTACAATAATATTTTATTCCTTCCATTTAGGCACTACCACCACTACAAGTTTAACACCCCCGAATCAGACAGTTTCGTAAACCATATTTGTATTTGTCCACTCTTCAAAATTGAATATAAGCTTCGAATTACTTCATAGTCACGAACAAAATCATATTTCTGACCATCAAAAATCTATGCCTTCGTAAGTGCAGAAAACAACACTCTCCAATTCTTCTGAACGGGTCAAATAGTTGAATCATCAATTTATTCTAAATATCCAAGTATCTCCTGAATGCCTGATACCAAACTGTTAATTCCCATTATGAAATCAATCAATGAGTATTTAAACGTATTATTAGTACTAGCTGTTTGTCATCTATATTATTAGGTAGCTTGATACTCAGACATATAGCTTTCATTTGACGTAGCGAATACTTAAACAAAGCACTTGTAATAACCATTCATTATTGACCTTTTACATGGATCCTACCCTTAGCAGAAATACATTGTTCGACCGTACGAAAATATTTAAACAAAACCCTACTTAGAAGGATTCAATTTTCAGGTAATATTTTATGATGTGATCGATCGACATATTTGACTACACAATCAGTACTAGATTTGAATCAAACCATGGTTACAATCATTCACTTGTGAGGGAATCTTCGATGATGTGATCGATTGACATGTTTTAGAAATTAGTGTTACATACATAAACAGAATCCTCTTCAAGACAATTCAATTGTCAGATGATATTCTATGATATGATAGATTCCCGCATTTTACTACGCAATTAGTACTATATTTGAATCAAACCATAGTATAATAATTCCATTGTTAGGGGATCTTCGTTTATGTGATTGATTGGTCTAATTTACGTCGGAACAAGCGTTATATATCTGAATAGAACCGTAGTAAGAATCATTCATTATCCATTCTAGCATTGTTAATATAATTGTTCGACAAATTTTGCTTGGAAGTGAATCCGAAAGTTGAACAGAATATTAATTGAAATCATTCATTTGGCAAGAAATCTTCGCTGATACAAATGTTTCACAGGTCTTATTCTAAACTAAATGTTACATATATGAACAAATTCATTGTCATAATCATTCATTGACGAAGCAATATTTGCTGATGTGAGTGATCGGAACACTTTACTCCCAAGTAACTATTATATATATGAACAAAATCATGCTTATTATGATTTACTCATCACGAACTCTTGGTTGATGTTATCCATTGGCATATATTACCACGAATTAAGTATTATATATGCGAACAGAGCCCTACTAAAAATGATTCGGTTGTCAGGAAATCTTTCTTAATGTGATTCATTGATACATTTGACTCCAAAGTAAGTGTACTGTTCATGAACAGAACCATTATTAGAATGATTCAATGGTCAGGGGATCTTCGGTAATTGAAACAATTCATACATCATACGACGAATTATGTGCTGCATATATGAATAGAACAATTGTTAGAACAATTCATTAGCCAAGAAGTCTTCACTATTCTGATGAATTGGCACATTTTAGTCCGAAGTTAGCGCTATATATATGAACTAAACCCTAGTTACAATGATTCAATTGCCAAGAAATATTCTCTTGTGAGATCAGTAGATACGCTTTATTACGAATTAAGTGTTATATTTATGAACAGAATCTTCTTGAAGGTGATTCATTTGTCAAGGAAACTACCTTATGCGATTGATCAACACATTTTATTACAAGTTAAATGTTATATATGTGAACAGAACCCTATTCAGAATGATTCCATTGTTAGAAGCCTTTGCTGGGTATGATTCATCGATATATTTTACTCTGAAACAAGCGTTATATATTTGAATAGGACTATTATTAGGACGATTAAATTCTCACAGAGACTCGATTGATCTGATCATGCCACATGCTGTACTACGAAATAACTACTGTATATATGAACAAAATCATTGTTATACTGATTCATTTGCCAGGGAATCTTCGATGATGTGATCCATTGATATATTGTACTATGAAATAAGTGGTATATATGTGAACAAAGCCATTGTTATAATGATTCATTTGCCAGGAAATTTTCAACAATCAGAGTGATTGAGACATTTTACTAAGAATTAAATGTGTTATATATGAACAAAACCATTGTTAAAATGATTCATTTGCACAGAGACTGTTGGCGACGTGATCAATCGATGCACTTTGTCATGGAGTAAGTGCTATATATATTAACAGAACCTTGCTTACTATGGTTCAATTGTGAGGGAATCTTCTCCGGTATGAGCAATTAACACATTGTACCATCAACTAATTGTTATATATGTGAACCGAATAATTATTAGAATGATTCAGTTGTCATGGAATCTTCAGTAATTGGAACGATTGGCAGGTTGAACTACGCAATAGATGCCACATATGTGAACAAAACCATTGTTAGAATGATTCATTTGTCAGGAAACCTCCGGTAATGTAATCCATTGACATATTTTACTCCGAAGTAAATGTTATATATATGAACAAAACCCTACTTAGAAGGATTCAATTTTCAGGTAATATTCCATGATATGATCGATCGACATACTTTACGGCGAAGATATTATTATATTTTTGAATGGAAGCTTGGTTAAAATACTTCACTTGTCAAATAGTTGTCGCTGTGTAGACTGATTGAGACATTTCATTCTGTAGTGAATGCTATATTTGACCAGACTCTGCTGAAATCGATTCATATGTCAAGTAGTCTATAAGCAAATACGGTAGATCCAACCTTTGTTCGGAAGTGGATGAAATAACTGAGTGGTATCTTGTTTGCGGTGATGCACTTGGGTTGTGATGTTTTATCCTCAATAACATATAACATTTATTTTGAAGACAGGCGGAATTCTTGAAGAAAGACTTTATTCAAATGATTCAGCATCAATTGGATGCAGCATAGTCTTATCTAGCAGTCCATCTCATTGCAGAGTGAGTAATATATTCGATCTGAACACTTATGGAAATGAAACTGTTTTATTTCAGGGTGATCGTGGTAATGTCACAATGTGTTGGTTTCAGCTACAAAATGTACAATGAACTTGACTTTGGTCACTGTGCTAACTATTCATTACCTCAATAAGTATGGTCGATCTCATCACAAGTTCACCCTTGCTTGGTATACAGAATTTATCTGAACGAAACATTACTTGAAATGGTTCATCTGACATGTGCTGTTCCATGATATGTTCTATTGGAATACATTGCGAAAAAGATAAATTATTGAACAGAACATTGGTTAAAATAGTTCAGCAGACGTGTTTTGTTCCATCAGAAGTTCTACTGAAACGATTTGCTGCAGAGAGAAATAAATAATTGAATAAATTATTATTTCAAATGATTCATGAGATATGCAGTGTTCTGCCACACGTTATACTGCAGCAATTTATCTAAGGGAGAAATAAATGAACAAAACATTCCTTTCAATGATTCATCTGATATGTGCTGTTCGATTATGTGTTTTACAGAAACAATTTACTTCAGAGAGAAATACTTGAACAAATTCTTCTTCTAAATGATTCATAAGACATGTACTCTTCTGTCACATATTCTACTGCAGCAGTTGACCTCAGGCTGAAATAGATGAACAAAATATTGATTTCGATGATTCATGAGACATGTGTGATTGTCTAGTAGATTCTACTGCAGCAAGTTACCTCGGTTGAAAGTAATTGAATAAAATATTACTCTAAATAATTCATATTCCATGAGGTGTTCCATCACATATTCTACGGGATGATTTGTTTCAGAAAGAAATTATAGAACAAATCGTTGCTCTAAATAATTCATGTTCCATGAGCTGTTCCATCAAATGCTCTACGACAGTGAGTGACTTGTTGAGGAAAATAATCTAATAGAATATTGTTTGAAATCATTCAGAAGCCATGCACTGTTTGATTATGTCTTTTGTTCAAAATATTCGCATTTCACAGAGAAATTATTGAACAAAACATTGGTTAAAATGATTCATGAGACATACGCTGTTTCAGCAAATGTTCTACTGGAACCAGCCACTTCAGAGATAAATATTTGAATTGAACCTTTATAAGGGTGATTCGTGTGACATGCGTTGTTTCATCATATGCTCTACTAAAGTGAGTTATATCAGAGGACAATAATTGAACACATCATTGCTTCAAAGGATTCACCTGACATGCGCTACCACATCATATATTCTACTGAAGCTAGTTGTTTCAGAGATAGATAAATGAATAGAGTATTGGTTTAAATGATTCATGCTCCATGAGATTTTCCATTATGTATTCTACTGAAGCAAGTTAGCTCAGAGGGGAATAGTTGAACAGAACATTGGTTGAAATCATTCCTCTGCCATGTGCTATTTGATCATGCTTTTACTGGAATAAGTCACTTCAAATGGGAAATATTTGAACAGAGCATTCCTTTAAATGATTCACGAAACATGGACCGTTCCGTCATGTGTTCTATTGGAACGATTTGCTTTTGAGGGGAATAATCGAATGCAACATTGTTTTAAATGATTCATGTGACATGTACTGTTTGATCATATGTTCTACTGTCATGAGTCATCTCAGAAAGAAATAATTGAATAGAACATTAGTTTAAAGGATTCATCATACGTGTGATATTCAATCACTTTTTTTATGCGGGAGCGAGTCAGTTCAGAGATAAATAGTTGAACGGAACTTTTATGAGAGGGATTCAGCTGGCATGCGCCATTCGATTATGTGGTCTATTTGAATAAGTTATTTCAGAGAGAAATATTTGAATAGAGCATTGTTTTAAGTGATTCATAGGACATGCGCTGTTCGGCAATGTGTTCTACTGAAACGAGTTACTACTGAAGATAATAATTGAATGAAACTTTTATTAGAGTGATTCATCGAGATATGTACTGTTCAATCATGATTTTTGTTGGAATAGGTTACTTCCGAGAGAAATAATTGAACTAAACTGTAATTCGAATAATTCATTCTTAACGTACTCCTTGGGAATGGGGTTTTCCATAATCCTTCCCTTCGCTGGGTATTGTTGTTTGAACAAATCTGTTGTCATGCCTATTTATATATTACGCATCATTGTGTTATTTGCTGTTTCGCTATTCAATGTCTAGATGAATACCACGAACGCGAATAGAAACCTGACAGTAGGAATGATTCATCAGTATGGTGCTCTCGTATGGCATCACCGAGTGACTACGTTCACTTCGAAGTGAGCGATGTAAGTGAAAAGCATTTTCCTTGGAATGATTCATTTGTTTGGCGCTATTTGACTACAGCATCTAGATCAATAATTGACTCTGAGTGGGTTACATAGTGGAATATAGCCATTGAAAACAGTCACTTGGAGCATTGACATTCTGCAACGAATACGTTAACTATTCAGTTGTGTTTTGAGCACAATAGTTAAATTGAGATTTTATCGTGAGCATTCGCCAAGGACGAATTGATCACATATAAGTAGTATACAAGCATTGTTGGCAAGTATGCAATGTACTTGAACAGGACTATGGTTATAGGGATTCATTTGCTTAGTGCTGTTTGACAATGAAGTATGCCTCTATAATTCACTCTTACTGAATTATATAGTTGAATAAAACTGTAGTTAAAATCATTCACTTGCAGCATTTGCATTCTTCACCACGAATATATCACCTAATAAGTTGCGTTTTAAGAAAAATACTTGAACATAGATTTTATCATAAACATTCGTTAGCTATAAGAGCTTCTTTCGTATGACTAGCAGCCAAACATTGCTTGAAACTGATTCATGTACTTGAAAAGAATCATTCTTATAATTATTCATTGCTCAGATTCGTTTCATTCATTGAAACAACAATGGAGACTTTGTGTCGAAATGAACGACATACATGAATGGAAAGATTGTTACTTATGTTGCCTTACCTTGTGATTTGTTATTAAATCATACAACAGAGTGATTGCTTTACAATATCGAGCATACACTGAACAGGACACTTGTCAAGAACATTCAACACTTATATGGTTTTCGGTTACATCATCAGCACGATGGTTTACTTCTCGTTGAGTTCTAAATTTGAACACAAAAGTTGCTGTGACTATACATATACTATTCTATCAATGATAGTATCCAGCTTTTTAATATTCAGTATTCAGTTCACAATAAATTTGAACCTATTTTAACTAATCAGGATTATGCTACAAAGTCTATCCGACATTTTCACGTGACTTTTTAAACTTTTGGTGTAATCCACTCTTGAAAACTGCTTGTACTTGTCTTACTTTCAAATTGCATTTTCGGTATCTGAGAGTTTCATATAGTACATTCCTTGATCAAGTTTAGATTACTATTTTATATCCTAAACTATGTATGAAATGAAATTTTAGTTGCAAAATACTAGTTTATACATAATTACTAATCGATTATGAAAGTTATAATCCTAACTATTTTACTCTGTTTTCCGCAGTACCGTACTAAATAGCATGATAGTTTATTGACAAATCTCTCGCTAGTTAAAGATCAATGCAATTAAGCTTCTACTTATCTCGCCGTTATGATAGAAAGTTGAAAACAAAATCGTACACATTATTGATTTTAGAAATTAGGTCGATTATTCGAACAGCTTTCTATTTAATCTATTTTGACCGCATATGTCGACGAAATACAAAGGTCAAACATAGTTTATTGTTGTGGATAAAAAAAAGATTCTTGCAGCAATTACAGCAGAAGCAAAATATCAGTCTAGAAAACGATGATGGCGCACTTTCACTGCTGGTTACACATTTATCATTAAGGTGGGTTCAACATTCTAATATCACATAAATATAAATTAATAAATTAAAAACAACTCAAAACAAGATTATTTCCCCGACTAAAAGAAGGTTCATACGAATTAAAATGAATTTGCGTAGTCGTTTACTTCCATGGATGTGTCTGATCACGTGTTAATATATATTTTGAAATTTATAACGTTTAACCAAAGATAACCAGGGTTGACGAATCAAAAATTTTAGGGAGTTTGTTAGACCTGTGCTTTAACTGATATTATGAGAATCGATTCTTATAGTTTTATAAGAACGCAATGCTGCTAAATTGTATTTTGATGAAAGATGCGAAGAACCGACAGGCGTTACATATGAGTGACGTCTACGAACCTATGGGTACTGCTTCGAGGAGTTGAGATTGATAAGTAGCCAATTTTACCTCCTCGATTTTCTCACATTGGTAACAACTGAGATCTTGACAGAATATTCACTTTAGTAGACAAAATTCTGGTTGGCACCCGTTTACTCTAAGTTAGATGCTGTTTCACGTTCAAAATATTAAATTTTGTTGGAAGTATGCGTGGATGACTGGAGCAATGAGACAGAATCATAGAACCAATTGTCATAATCATTTTGATCCATAATTTAACTAATGATAA
>CAJNYU010000789.1:0-24729 GCA_905331475.1 Rotaria socialis | reverse complement strand
GAATAGTATGAACTATCGAAATGTACCGGTATGTTAATTAAATTGATCCTTGATAAATAGAAAATACAATTTTTTTCAAAAAAACTCATCATAACTTGCCAATTATGCTTCTGCTTGGGTTTTTTGTATACATTAGTTTTTCATATCGTGCGTTTGATATTTTCCAATAAAATTGTTTTATTTTAAACCTGTTTAGTAAATTGAAAGACTTTCAACAGAGAAGAAACTAGCTTTGTTGATAGAAGAAGACGTATATATGTTTTATTGAAATTGTCAGTTCAAACGGTATTGAAAATATTAAATTGCGTCGAAAAGGATGTTTCTCAAATGTTAGATGACGATTCTATTGAAGTTCGTTAATGCATTTGCTTAATGATATCATATTTTCTTGCTATTGACGAATACTTTGAAAACCATCAGTGATCATAATTAGACGTTCCGTCACGAGTCCGGAGTCTAGACAATCAAATACTGGATCTTTAACCATCATAGATTGTGACACACCTAGCTCAAAGTACCACAGATCGTGGCAGACAGAATTTGAAGCGCATCTACCGGAGTCTGTGACAGAAACATAATAAGTTAGATATTGGTGAATTAAGTGAAACATCTGCCATCGTCGGTAGCGTGAGTATAAAGCGCAGAGTACAATATTCGACGGTATATACTTCAACACTTCTTTTAGATCGCGTTTCACAAAATATACGAATATGAAATGCGTAACCATCTGTGATCTTTGTTATCTCTATTTCCATGACTAATGTTTTTGTAGCCAAGACTCGCAGATATAAATTACAAAAAATATATCAATCTTCTTGACTTGATTTGAGACTTGTTTTTGAATACCAAGTCATAATTCAAGCTGAAAATGGCGAGATTTGTCCTTCTCTTGTTGGTTGCAATTGAAGCTCCTGAATTTCTCTTTATTTAACGTAGAGAAAAAGTATCTTTTTCTTCCACTATTAGAAAGATAAATAGTGATAGTCTAAAAAATGGAATCAACAAAATCGATGTCATTCGAATAGAAATGCAACTTTGATCAAATTTCATCCAGAAGTAGATATTGATCTGACCGAATTGCTGCATGGATTATCTACATTCGTCGCTGAATTTTGAAAAGAAGTGCTTGAATTTCTTGTAAACCCACGCTTCATTGATATAATTGTTGTCATTTTGTGTCAATTGAGAAATATTTATCAATTTTATCCTTTTTTCGAGTACTCTTCCTGGTTTATGTAAATATACTTCCGCTATCATAGTTTCTTTAGCTCGTTTGCTATTTCGTTGGGTTTGCATGTTGCTTAATTTAGTTTTGCTCTTTACTGTTTTTCGAAATTTTTTCGCTGATTTGAACTGGCATTTGGCTCAAATATAATATCAATCGATAGATTATGTTTGTAACAGTGTGTAGCAACTGTAATTAATACATTTAATGTTGGCGCATCAACTTGATAATTGTCGGGTAGAATACGCACACACAACGCGATGATGATAGCGAAACAAATCTGTGCTAAAAGATTCACCAAGTGTTAAATAGGAAAAAGAAGGAATTTTTATTCGTATTGTGGTATTAAAATAAATGTCTATCATGTAGATAACGAAGATTAGAGTAATTAATACAATATTACTGAAGGGACTTCATGTATATAACATTTATGTCATCTATCATGAACGAGAAAGAATGGTTTATTATAAAGAACGAACCATAATTTCGATTACTTTTTACTGATAAAATGATTCATCTTATTGCATATTCGACCACTGATATATACGTATCATATGATTATATACTAGGTGCTAGTGTTTGTAGTGGTACTATAAGGATAGGCCTTGCCTTTTTTTTGAATAATCTGTGCTGAAAAAATAACACATTAGTTAGTGTAGTCTCTAGTTAGGAGACACAGTAATTCATTAATCAGTGGCGGTAAAGCGATTGATAACTGTGAGATTCAGTTTCACTTGATCTTGGACGGAATTAGGTTAACTTTAATTCTCAGAATGTGTAGTAGTAAGTATTTAATACGTGCACGCAAAACAAAAGGCAGATTATGTTCATTGGAAAATTTTTCAGCAAAGAACGAGCAATCAAAATTAGTATTCTGCTTGATACTTCTTTGATAAAATCCGCCGACTCGATACAGCAAAAGCAAAAATTAATAAAAGAAATAGAACGATGTCTCGAAAAAGTTCAAAAGAATAAAGTTTAAAATATTCTACCGAATTTCAAACGCCATTTGTTTTGGTACAACAATGTGGTTCAATCGATTAAGTCATATAGAGGATAAATATCAAAAATGTAAATAGTCTAGTACATTTCTGAGTCGCCTGATTGTTACTCTCTGTAATTAAAGAGTTGATTCAAGAAACTTGAAATAATATAATAATAGATATGACAGCGATTTCATCACAAGTTAGCGCAACCTATCGGATTTAAGTTTCAGTTGTGACCAATCATAAAGTCTCTATAATAGCAACAAAGCAGTTTTTTTTCTATTATGTTCGGTTTAAATACAGTCTCATTTTTTCAGATATCCACAAATGGCATCGTCTGGTACAGTACCTGAAGTTTTGCCATCGCAGATTTTAAGTGTTAGTCCAAGTTTACCAACAAATAAATTACTTGATAATTTAACAGTAAACCAATTCAGCAACTTTTGTTTGATTGATTTTCCTTGAATTAATTTAGAAAAATCAACGACTTTTACAATTATTACCACAAAACTATGAAAAAAGACATTATTTTTCTGGATTCTATAAAACACTATTGGACGATTTTTTTTATTCACATGAACGTGCCGATGTTCAATTATATGTTGCTATTTGTCTCGCAGATCTTATTCGTATTTGGGCACCAAATTTGCCTGATGCACCACCTGAAAAACTACTAGTAAATAAAATTTTCTCTACGGAATAAAAGTATACATTTCCGTTCATTTAAAGAATATGTTTCTTTTTCTTGCTCGTCAATTACTTGGATTGAAAAAAATTGATGATCCACTCTTCAGTCGACGTTATTATTTACTAGAAGTAAATAAAAAGCAATCAACGTTCATTTTTTTCATATTGATTACAAAAATGTTCTAAAATCATTTAGAATTTAAGCATGGTACAATCATTTATACCGGCTGTTAATCTCGAAGATAATCGTGGCTGTCAAATCAGTACTGTTGTATTCAATAATTTATTCAATGCTTTACAGTAAGTCATTTAATGATGACCTTGCATGTGTATAATGATTTCGCCTATTCAATAGAAAAAAGCATACGGATCAATTAAAAAACTTAATGATTGATATTGTGACGGTTATTTTGGCTGAATATGAATCAATACCATTTTCATTATTAGAATTACTTTTTGCGAGAATTATCGATCCGGAAAAGGTAAAATAACAAAATGCTAACTGAAACTGATTTTCGTGCAAGCTCCAGATGTAAATCTAATACACATATCTCGTTCGATTCAAACTTTACTTGTTTTAATGCGTGAATAACTAAAAGCGATTTTCCCCCGCTTCTCTTTAGAAATTGCGTGAAGAATGTTATGAACTAGTAGAATCAATCATTCGTCGTGGTGAATCGTGTCTAAAACCAGCAATCGCTGAAGTAAGATTTCTTTAACGATTTTTCATGTCTAATCATATCATATTGTTTTTAAAGTATTTCAAAACTGTCTTAATAACAGAAGATACAGAATCATTACAATTACATAGTAAAATTTATTATGTATTCGATGAATTATGTCATATATCTGAGTCGATTGTTGACGAACTTATTCCCACGATTGAACATCGATTAACAGTAAGACAACTGACAAACACATATTTCTTTTTTGAAAAATCATCTTTCAGGTATCGAATGAAAAACATCGTCGTGATGCAGCTAAAATAGTTGCTTATGTAACAAGTGCACCAAATAATGATTTTGCACAACGACATAAAACTTTGTGGAATACATTCCTTGACCAGTATGTCTATCAGTAATCTTTTTGATGAAACTCACACAGGTTTACTACTAATTTTCCGAAGTTGTCGAGCAAGCAGAAAGTCCAGGATTGACAAGAAGCCTGACATTTCTTTATCAAAATATTCTGTATTAGTGATTTTTCTCGTTGACATGATTCAATAAGGCTAAAAAGTGTGCATATGTGAGTTCCACAAAAAGATCGTAGGTTAACTGGGTATTATTTAGATTTAAAAATGGTACATCTGAAATTCAATCAACTTGTATCAAACATCTTAAAAGTTACTTTGTTAATCATCCAGAATTACGAGCTGATCTTGAAGGTTAAATATTGATAATAGTTTTGATTGCAAATTATTATTTTCTTTTCCATCATTAGATGTCATGGTTCGATTAAGTCTTTCAACAGATCAAAATATACGATCACAACTTATGGCACAAATACGTGCCATAACAAACTCGAGTCTATTGGATATCAGTGACAAAATTAAACAAATTTTATGTGAACGTGCACGCGATAAAATTGTAAATCAAGCGTTTCAATGAGAGATTTATGGCTTTCGAAAGAACCTTTTTTTCTTCCTTCTAGTGGGAAGTTCGTAAAGAAGCACTTGACTATCTCGGACATGTGTATAAGAAAGAATGTGCTAATGACAATTGGTCCAATGATGTACAAAAACAATTAACATGGGTTGCCAATTGTATTATTCATTTATATTATCAAAAAACTACGCAAGACAAGTGAGATTACTTTGTGTTCGTTCGAACTAGCCGACAGAATTTTTACGCATATTTTAGGTTATTAGCAGAACGAATTTTAACATTCTATCTAATGCCGTGGGATGTGAATACAGACGATAAAGTACGAGTTTTATTGACGTTGTACTCAAATGTAGATGATAATGCTCAACGGTTAGTAGTTATATATTTTTTGTTTTGTTTCAGCTTATTAAAAAAACTTTTGGAATGAGACAAATCTGTAGTGCAATAATAAGAAATCGTTATATTCTTTTTAAGCTAGTTTTTTATTTGAATTTAGTTGCCTATTGGAGGAATTTAGTACAGATATTGATGAACGTCTATGCAGATGGACAGAGACAATACGCTTATAATCTAGAGTTTTACTGAATATGTAAATAAAGCTGAATCGATTTTTTTAGTGCAATTCGAGAAATCATTCAAAGCAAATTCTTGTATGTATCAATTTATATTGAAACAATGAACATTATTTTGTCCTTTTTTTTTCGTTGCAACCATAGATTTCGTCGGCAATTAGTAAAATTAATTGATTTTTGCTTGCAAATGGCTGATTCAAATATATCGAATGATGACAAACAATTAATCGAATTGAAACTTGTTAGTCACATTCATATTATTGCCTTACGTAAGTCAAGTTCTTCTCACTGCATTTTTATTATTGGTTTTTTATTAGGTTGTTTACCAAATCCAGATAAAAATGAATCTGTTCTTAAAGCACTAGCTGTCTATGCAATTAAAAATCATAAACAATCATTAACGATTAATAAAGAATCAAGTATATTGTCAATATTCAAACAAGCCATGTCTGATGGAATTAAATCAAAAGAAGTTTATGCTTTAGCTGTATGAAAAATAAATTTCAATGTCTATGTATTTTTATGTTTTCTGCTTAGAATGGCATCGGACAAATGCTATTAGAAGAAGCAGCTAAAGAACAAAAACGTTTTCCAGCCAATACAACGGACGATCAGACAATTACAGCAACAATAGTAGAAAATAATGGTCATGGGCAATACACCAAAATGTGTGGATTAATAAAAACGATGTTTGAAAAAATCTCAACACTTCTATTTGATCAAGAAACAGTTAGCAAATTACTGAAATTAATATTTGAAAGAGTTTCGAATGGTAAAAAATCAAATAGGAAAATTGAATAAAAACCTATATAGGATTTTTCCTTTTGTAGAACCTGAACAACCAGCATCCTATTATGAAAATATCAATCAATTGTTAAAAGTATGTATGCTTTCACTTTATTATATAATACTGTAAGATCAGATCTGCCATTTCCTGAAGGTCATAACAACAAACCCAATCGAAAAACGAAATATGTATAGAAAAATAATCTTTACGGGTTCTATGTCTTGTCCCTTGATGTTTAATTAAAATAATTCATGAAAACTACGAAGCGTCTGACGAATATCGTACGATCTATTTCGGATGGTGCATTCTAACACGTTTTATGAGGGGTGCTCGCTGAGAAAAAAAAACACTGATTTGCATTTATTTTTCTAATATTCTTCAGGTATTTATTCAACATCCATTTATCTTCGATTGTCCGGAATCTCTTGAATTACTATGTAATTTATTGAAACAACGTGTACTTGAATTAGGTTTGGTTTTTTTCTCATATCATTCTTATTGAAAACGAATCTTTTTGTTTCGATTTATTAGCACCCATACTTATTCGTACTATTGAAGTATGTGCACCATCAATTATAAAATTAAATCAAACCAATATGATGACGTATGTATTCCATAAAAACATTCCCAAAAACAAAAATTATTTTTCCGCTTTACTAATTTAGTCTTCTGAATTCTGAACTGTCAACTTATTTAACTCTCCATCCTCCTATTGCAAAACGTGCACTTTATTGTTTATGCGCGCTAAACCCAAATACCAGAGATGAACTTCTTCAAAAACTTATTGATGTAAAATAAAAATCTATAGTTTGAGATTGTCTTTTTTCAACTGTTAAATTTCTCTAGGATACACAATATGATCAATTTGATAGTGATCAATTTATAACACGTCTTGTTCTAGTTGGTCATATGATTGAAATTTCTCCAATTAGTATTGGTGATATGGGAAAACGAATACTTTCGAATATATCAAAGCATATTGTTGATAAACAGAAAACAAATGACGATGAAGATAATATGACAACATCATTTTTTCATGGAAATTTTACATTATTACCCGATGAACCCCATTGTGATCCTGAAATTGGTGCTGACGCTCGTGTCAAAGTAATTGTATTTTCTTTAATGAATAATTTTTACTTTACTTTTTTTCTTGTCTAGCGTGAGCTAGTGAAAGCAATGACAAGAGCTGTATTAGGTTTACAGGAAAATTCAACGGGCTTATTTAATACTGTATATAAACTAATGAAAAAATGTATGGCAAATGATCAAGATTTTACAGGTGAAATGAGGTAAATATTAAAAAAATCGATTCATTCTTTAGATCGAAATCTTTGTCATTTATTTTTCTTTATAAGTTGAATAGAATTTTCGATATTTTAAAAGACGAAAACGACACTGATGTTTTTTCCGAGGATGAGAGACCATGTAAAAATTCATCTTGATTTAATTTTAGTGAAAGTGAAATCATCTTTATTCGTCTCTGTGGTTTATCATGTTTATTAAAATTAATATGCAATTCATATTTTTATTCACGCATGAAGCCCGATGATTTTCTTATTATAATAAGTCTCCTTCGTGTAAGTAAACTATTTATTTTGCTGTGTTTTTTTAAACCATAGTTTAAACTTTTTAGGACTCATCATCAATTGTTCGGCAACGCACATATCGAAAACTAGCTGAACATTTACGTGATCCTACATGTCCAATTGAGTTACTTGCGTTATTAGCATTTGCAGCTAAAGAACCTGAACGTGAACATCGTGAACAAATTCGTCGTTTAATGTTACAAATAATTGATACGCGCCGTGAACATATTAAACTTCAATTATCATATAAAACAGCTCATACAACAGCAAATAATCATCCTCAGCATACAAATGGTTTCAATCACAACCATGAAGATGATGATGATAATAATAATAATGATAATAATAATAACGATAAACCAATTGATTATAAATTATATCCTGAATATTCTTTAACATATTTTCTATTTTTTCTATCGAAATCGCCAGCATTCATTTTATACGATGATATTGAAATGTTACATACAATGACTGATTATATATTATTTTTATTTGATGCTCTATTATTACGTTGTGATACAACAGTCGGTCTGTTTTATAAAGGTTTATTACGTTCGATAAAATCATCTGAAGATGCAACAATTGTATTGGAGAAAGAAGAAAAAATTGAAAGAAAAGATGCGATTAAAAAACTGCACGTTCTTGTTGATTTAGCGTATGTGATTTTATCACAACGTGCATCATCATTAATGATATGTCGAGCGAGTTCAAATGTTCCATTGCCAGAAATGTATTTCAAAAAGACACGTTACAATCATTTGTCTTATCTACCAAAAGATTTCAAAATTAAACTCAAACCTATAACAACAACAACAGTTAGTGATACATTAGCAAGTAAACGAACAATAATCAATAGTTTAGAAGCAAATAATAGCAGTAACAATAATAATAATACTACTATAACGACAACCTCAAATACGACAATAGTATCGCCACCGAAAATAACACGAAGAAAACGAACGAGTGGAGGAGACGACAATGAAAACGATGATAAAGAACAAAATTTGCCAAATAAACGGCGGAAAACTTCGGCGAATGCAAAACAGCAAAAGAGAAAAACAAGTCGTTCTATTTCAGAAAATGAAGATAATAATTCAAGTAAGTAAAATAATCAGTTCTCACCGGGTACCGTCATTCTATTTTTCATTCGATAGAAATAAATCTGTTTAAGGCGATTTGCAGTTTTCTTGTCATAATTAAAATAAAATGACAATTAAAAGTACTTCCAAATAAATCTAAGCTGAGCTTTTGCCTAATCATTTTATACTAAAATAGTTGCCTCAGTGATCAGCATCCATTCATCAGATGAAAACGAATTGATAATAGAATTCATATACGTATTCTAAATAGTTTCTTCGAAGAAAGTGAATTCATCAGAACTGAAACTATCTAGATCTTCGAAAGAGCAATAAACATGCATTCGGATGAAATTTCAGATCGAAATCTGACCGCTCTGTCAATATTTAATTCAGCAAGCCGCAATTCATTAAAACAGTCATCAAACAATAATAAGACTCATAGACCTTGTCCTCTTACGATTCTCTCTGCCATAGTATCGGTAAACAGAAAAGACTAATCAATAGGCGTTGATTAGTTAGTGATTGTTCTTTATCAGCCTGAAGTTTCTCATTGTATGTATATACATATTTTTTTACTTCATTTAGCTGCATCATTGATCAATGGTAAAAAATTACGAAAAAACATAACGAATGGTTCAACTCGATCTCGCATAAATTTTCCATATGAAAAACCTCAATTACGTTCAGCATCAGCATCATCGATTTCATCATCTCCATCACCACCGGCACGAAAAACACGGGGCAGACCACCATCAAAATTAGCAGCGAAAAATTAAATCAAATAACTTCTAGATTTCTGTCTATTTTTTTTTCTCTTATTTCGTTTGCAATAATTCAATTTTTCATGTACATATCTTAGATAGAAACGATTTAACTGTTTTTCTTGCTATATGTTATAACGTATAGGCAAAGAAAATTTCAAAAATTACATGTAGAACTGATATGTTTAGGCATCTGTATTTTTTCCATGTTTCTTTTCTTTTTGGGTCGCACATAAAATATATATGTTTGGTGTAACAAATACAGACGATATCCACACGTATACGCAAATTTATCATAAAAGATGATTTTTGAAAAAGTATACATTGTCAACTATCAAGTAGACGTTACTTCTAAGCCGATTTGTCCATGAATTTTTCTTATGTAAGTATTATATTATATCCTTACGATATGTTCTGCTTGCGTGGGCATCGATATAATTTTTTGAAAGAAAAAGAAAGCGACTGCTCATGTAATGTATATAGAAGTCGATTGATAAAGTGACAAGTACTATATGAATGTCAGACAGAAGAACGATTATTAATGAGAATAAATTTTTGAGAAACATTACATGAATAAAGCGATTTTTGATCTAATGATTGAATGGTTTTTCTTATTGTAAAATTTCGATAAGCTAAGTTTAATCATCACAATATATTTTGATTGAAAATACGAATGTTTTCATTATGAAAATTTGTGTTTCGCTTCTATTGACATCAAAAGATTTAATATCGATAAGACTATGAAAGGAAATTCGAGCTAGATACAACAATCAGATTTAATTGAGCACAAAAGAAGATTTACATTTTTTTTTGTTCTTTAATACATAGGTCAAAATGAACATTAGATCTGGCTATAAATAGATAACCTATTTATCATTAGAGATAACAAATTCAAACCATCTGTGACATCGACCTTTTCAAGGTTTATGCATTTCAACTTGTACAAGTGACTTTTATGCGTTTTCAGACGTTTGATTTTCAATGTTAGAAATCTAATTATGTTTAGTTTAGGATTTACCTAATTAGACCACAGGTAGTAATCATATTCAAAATAAAAGAGAAAAGGGAAGCCAAACATTTGCATATTACTATTATTATACTTATCGACGGCACGTTGATGTCTTCTATATATTTCTTTTTTTACTTCATTTTTAAGTAAATGAATAAACTTCTGATTTATTATATTTGTAAATAAATATCAAGTGAACGACATTTGACTCACTATGAAAAACATGTTTTAGACTAATACAACAAAACAATGATTCATTTTTATTCTTCTTCCAGTTGACTTCTATGCTGTAATATTTATACGATAGACTGATGTTTTAAAATATGTACATAATTCTATTTTTTTTATACATTCGCATTTGATGTCTTTCTTCATTTGAGCGCAACAGAAATCGAGAACAGAAAGCTGCTTCGACTATTGTATTGTCTGTGTGTCAATTTGTGTAATCAAATATTGAACTGAAGTTCTATTCTTCTTTCTTTTTTCGTTCTCAATTTCTTCTTTTTTTTCTTTTTCTGCCGTTCGATACGATCGGTAGCTGCATCATCGTCAATGCCATTCTTTTCTAGTCGATCTGTTTCATTTACTTGAATATGAAAATTTACTCTTTGTCGATGACTGCGTAACGTTAAGACAAGAAATAAAAGAAAAACGAGGAAGAATTTTTATTTGAATGCAAAGATGACACAAAGAAGGTAGATCATTATTGGAATTAGCATTTTAGTCTATTGTATATTTATTTATTTATTTTAATCACAGATCAAGAAAGCCAATTGTGTCTGATGTGAGTCATTTTACAAATCTAAATGACGATGACGACGACGACGACGATGATGATGATGAAAAACATTGGTATCATATACGATCGCCATCGCCTCCTTCATCTCTTAGTATTAACAATAATTTTACTCATCAGTTGTCGCCAGCAACGATAGGCTCATGGGGCTTTGACGTTAATCGCCCAACAAATGGACAGCCATTATTACCATTTACATCAAACAATAATAGCAACAATGATCAACATACAATGCCGAGAACAACGAAAGATTACAACGAACGTCTTGTTGATATATCATCATCATTGTCGTCTCAAAATTTTCCATTGCGCACACCGACATTAACTAGACATCGTAACGGAAACGAATTTGCTGCTGTTGATCGTCTTGTTCTCGGACCGAATCGAATGAAAGAGCAAAATTACTATCCCACGGATGATTTATATCCACAAGAAGTTGCACCGACGAATCAATCTCCCGTAAGTTCAAATAATCATCGAAAAACACAAGCAGAACAAGAACTTATTGCTTGGCAAAATCGAATGTTACAAAGGTTTGTTTGAGTTTTCAGAGAGCGTAAATATTTTTTTGGGCTACTCGAGCTTTCCTATTTCTAGAGATCAACGAAATGGCTGTCAATCGCCAAACGTAATCAATAGAAAAAATGGAGTATGTATCATTGTTTTCTTTCTGATTACAATTTTTCTTTCTGATTCTTAGTTGAATTCTTCACAGTCATCGAGTCGTCAAATAGGTAAATATTATAAAGTGAACACTTCGTAAAAAAAAGCAAAGAAAACAAATTTTCTTTTAGCTTCATCCACTCGGCCAATATCCGCCATGTCAAATATGAGTGAAAGTCAATACTTAGAACACGACTTCGTAAATATCGTAGTTTGCTAATTTTCGTTTTTATAATTAATTGTTCTTCAATTAGCATGAATCAACAATTAAATCAGCACGTGTTGTTAAACGATACATTGAATTACTTTATCATCTACAAACATATTATGAACGTATAACTAATCAATTATTTAATGGAAATAAATTTTTAAGAATAAAGTAGAAAAATAATTTCGAGATAAAATTTTACTATCATCTTCTTTTTGTTTTTGCATCGATCAGCCAATCATCTCAGTCTATATTCATAAATCACTGTCGAAAGATTTCTGATCAGCTAGAAAAATTAAAACCAGTATGGGAAGAAAAATTAGCGTATCTTCAAAATCTACTTAAAAATATCTCGTCATTCGAATGGTCAACAATAAAGAATGAGGTTTGTAAAAAAAATTAAAATTAAATTCTTTTTCTCTCCAATCAATTATTTATTATAGACAACATTTTTACAACGTCGTTCAAATTTAAATAATTTAATACAAACATTGAATACACAAAAAGATCTTGACGAGACTGATTTATCTATACGTGTAAGTGTTTTCGAAAGAGAAATTTTCTTTTCTTCTTACAATGATTGATTTTATACTAAAGGCTGATATTGATCGAGTATTGCATGACGATAAATTAGGTAAATTACACTTATTGTTAAGAAGATTATTATATTTATAATCTTTATACTAAAGCTGTCCAACTTCAAGAGGAACTTTCAACATTACTTCAACATCAAGTGCGTACTTTATCAAATCGAAAGCTTTGCCATAAATAGGTGCTAGTTTTGTCATGGCGGACTAATAGTTAATCTCATCATAGACGATGAATTATAAATGTTTCTAATTTCTTTTTGTTTGCATTGCTTTTCAGTGTCACTGTCTTCTATTTAATAGTTTTCGTTGAATGAAAGAGCTATTTTCAATAGGACCATAAAAAGAAAATGGATGCAAATGGAAACATCTTGCACACCAATTGTGAGAAATAAATTACAGAGTTTTATCCTTGGAAAGAATAGATGAAGTTACGTAGGATTTCTTCAGACGTACTCGAAATTTCTTTAAAAAACTTTTTCCGATCAAATTTTATCGGAATAGATTATCTGCTTTCTGACCACATATTGTTTTGCAATGTTCAGACTGTTTCAATAGAATTGAGATCAAGTTTGATCTAAAAAAAACAGTACTCTTCCATTTACAGCCAATAAATCATTATTTTTTCTTTAGTCTTTATTAAACGATTTGACAGCATTACTTCAATGGAATCGTCAAATCTATTCGCGAAATGAACAAAATCGTGTTGAAAATGTTTTACCTTTGCTACGAGAACAAACGGCTACAACTGATAGTTATATATCACATGTTAGCCAGGTAGATATTTTCTATTCAAAACCGGCCGTATTAATTGATTGAATCTTTTTAAATAGCAATTAGCTGAAGTGGTAATGAATTTACGTTCTTTGGAAAAATATATTTTATCCTATACAAATACAATTCCATCGATTGATGATGGTAAAAGAAAGTTCATATTGATTCCTTGTTTTCTTACATATTGAATTTGGTTTAGGAATAGTACCTTCAAAAAATGGATCATCAAATCGTAACCATTGGCGTCCCTATGAAGAAAATGATTTAGATGGATTGAAAATAAAGGTAGAACATTGAAATTTGTTTTTTTCTATATAAAAATGAGGATTATTTTATTCAGGAATCTCGTTTACAAGAATACGATCGAAGTAAATTATCTTTGTTTTATTCTCTTTAATTGTTGATTTTATTTCTTCAGATGGAAATACAAATGGTGATCTACCAATTAAAAGTATTTTGCTAGAAATGCTAAAATAAAATTTTTATATTTTTTTATTTCTAGAGACAAGATCTGCTTCGTTGTCTCGTGTTTTGGATTCTGAAGAGTCTACTCGTTACTTAGTAAATTAGTTTTTTTATTTGCAATAGAATAAAAATAATATTTTTTTCTTTTGAAGAATCGTGAAGATCAACGAACATCACCAAAGAAAAGCAATATACATGCAAATGGAAATAGTAATAATAATAATAATGCTGGTACGATAGCACGTCTCGCAACAGTTAAATCTGCTAAGCGTGATAATAAATCTCAACCAAATGTAAATAGAAAAATAGTCACGAAGATTTATATTCATTGGTTTTTTTAAATATTATTCTAGAGTATTCTTAAGCCAAATCCTCAAACACCATCGTTGCATGAAAGAAAAATAAATTTTGATATGAATACCGAGGTAAACCTTTTTTGTGTGAATATTGTCATTCGTTAAACATGGATTTTTATTTTTCGAAGATACTCAAACCAAATAGAGTCGACATACCCGATCATCGATACGTTGATTTTGATAGCGATGATCAAGTATTAGCAATGCATGAGCGTATAGGAAAACTGAAGAGAAGAGACGAATCACGAAAAGTAGTTTCAAAACAAAAGTAAATAAACTTTTTTTTTGTAGACTTAATTTTCATTGTACTGTTTAGTTTGCAAATAATGAACGAGCAAGATTTTGACGATGGCCATATCCGATCGTATTTAAATCAAAGAAAATTCGACAAAGAACAGGAACGAGTATGTAGCGAGAGAAACATCTTGGTTTTTGCATCTTATCATGAATTTTTGTATAAAAAACTCAAGAAGAAATACTAAAATATATAGGATAAAAAATTTGAAATCCACCAATAGACCGTCGCAAACGATTTTAGTGTGCAATCAAACACTATGATTTCAATAAGGGCTCTCTTCCTTTTATATATAAAAAAATATTTAATATTGTGATGATTGTTTTATTTATTTCTTTTAAATACGAAATTCATGAAAAACAGTCTTATCAATTTTTGATCTGAAATTTTGCCCACTGATAGGTCCCAAGGTTACTTAAGTGCTTGAAATGCTTTCAATTCCAGCGGATGTTTTTTTCCTCACGACATTTAGCCCCACGATAAACAATGAATCGTTTGCGATAAAACATTGGAGTCATGATCTCGGTACTCAATGGCTCTGCTGTTTGATACGTGTTTCATCAAGCAATGCTTTTTTGAAGATATGTTTACTACACTGTACTATAAGCCTGCTCGTGTGATTAGTAATTGTGTAGAAGAAGTTTCAATAGTAACTCCATATTTGACTAGCTTTACGTCTGAAGATCAGCAGTCAGTGCTATATTGACCATAATTTTTTTACTGATAAAGCTGTTGGTATTCTTTTTTCTTTAAACAAAATCCTATTGATAAACAAAATACCGTGATTTTGTATACGGAAATTTCCCATCATTAGGACAAATGTTGGTTTTGATACGTCTCGGTGAACCATTAATCCTAATTTGTATCGAGAAATTTTCCTGGCATGTTGAATAATATTAATTGATATTTATTATTTCTAGGCTTTAAATATACAATCAAGACTTGCTGAAGAAACAAAAGAAAAAACTCGTCAAATTGCAGGTCAGTGGATTATTAGTTATTCTATTAGAAATGATTAACCACTACTAAACTATGTACTAATTAGAATAATATTTTTTCTTTTAAAGCTTTTTAATAATCAACCTCAGGTTAGCTAATTAGAAAATCTAGTTCGTTGGTAATGAAGACTATTTTTTGTTTTGCTTAATATTAGTTAGGTTGTTTTTTTTTTGGCGAAGATTGCAAATGATTTATATGGAATTTTTATTTTTGTTTTAGCAAAACATGCTCTATATAAAGCATATCCACAACGAGCAATTTCTCCTCATTCATAATTAACAGTGGTAGTGTCGATGTTAGATTTTATTCACATCTTTTTTTATCATTGTTCTTTTAATACAGTGTTTTACTATTTTAAGCAAACCTTTTTCTTCCAATTGTACTCTGTTGCTTTTATCACTATTTTTTATATTACGCATGTGTTGTTTGTCTACTCTGTAACCAATTTGTTCTCTTTGAGAAGATATTAAATCACATGTTTCCAGAGTTCATAGTTACATATGTCGAATAGGAAAAGAAGAACGTCATTTATCGCATTACAAAACAGTGTCTAATTCACTACTTCCCAGGTCGATGATTCCGTTCTCCAGAACCTGTCTGGAAACGGCTTCTTTTCGGTGATTTTCCAGCGGTTCCCTAGTCATTCCCGCCGGATCCTGCAGGAAAAACAATAGGAAGTGGAAGCAGTGTTCCCCCTGGAAAAACCCGTACCCTGAACCCTTAACTTCCTCCCAAATTCAGTCATAGGAAACTCTAAGGAACAGGGAGGAGGGAATCAGGAATGCCAGCGGAAACCTTCACATCCAAAACGGAAAAGCAAAAGATACTGATGGGACAAACCGGAAGCACAACGGAACCCACGATTCTGCATTCTGAAACAAATATAAAAGATCTACGAAGATCACTAGAGATCTTTAGTGTGACTACCTTAGTTATAAGGTATTTCTGTGATTAGAAGATTCAGATCGACAGACAATCATATTTTAAGATCTTTCCGCGAAGGAACGCTGCAATTTTTTACTAATAAAGATCTTTGAAGGTGATTTGTTCTATTTACCTTAATTACATAATATTCTGCTGATAGAGAATACAACACTGATTGTAAATGTTGCTCAAGGAAGATTTATAACAAGTCCAAAGTTCTATGTCGATTCTTGTTTTCAATTATCATCGATTAATATTAGAAATGAGGTTGGAATGATTTTGAGAAAGTTTTGGTATAAAAAAGTATGCGAAGTGTTACCTGTACCTTACCTGAACAGGTGTGTTACGCCTCTGGGGTTGGAACTTTCAATGTTCGCTCCTGTGGATAAATTGGTGATCTTCAGAGTGTTCATGTATTGCTAGGTCAGTTTGAACAGTCTCAGACAAACTTGAAGGCACTTTACTAGTAGCTGCATGGACGAGTCTGTTTTAGTATTGCAATACTTGTTTTTTGAGCGTTCTAGTTTTTGGCATATCTAACTCGGTTGGATTCGGAGAGAATGGTCTTTCTGCTCTAGTGCCTGTCTGTCACCTTTCGTTCGTATCTGTGACAGGTGTGTTTGGAGACTTTTAAAATGATAAGATTTGAGTATTTTGTCGGTTTTTAGACTTTCCAGAGATGGACGTTTAATTTGTTGCTTTTTATGGTGTCGGTTTCTTTTGTATCAGATGTTTTTGAACTCTTGTCAATTAAATTAATTTAATTTAAATCAACTCAGTAGTGGTTTCGTTTACTTAGTTATCGTGCATTATCGCGAGGAATTATCTGAGCTAAATAATATCTTCGAATTTGAAGACATAATTCAATAGTCTATCGTGGTCTCTACTCCACTATTGCTCTCAGCAGTGAGTTGTGAGCTGTGCAATCTCTTACGTGGTATTTTGTATCGAAGCGGCTTGTTCTCACACTGCTGTTAAATTCGTACTCCTTAAAACTGCTTTAATAATGACTACCATGTCCAATTTAGTCCAATGTTTTGAAGAGAGCCAACATCTTTATCAGTGCTTGTTTGAAATTGCAACTTTTTCTTAATATTCCATACATTTGAACATTAAATATACAATTGTATTCTAGAGATTCTTTTGAGAGAGCGATCCAATTTGTCGACTGTAAGGTATTAAAGTCATGTAGTTATAAGGAATACGTTTTCGAATAGATCCTATCGTTTCTGATTGCAGGATTAAACCGTCTGAAAGGAAATAAAAACGGTCAGATCTGGACGTTGCAACCGAATCGGATCCTGCTCCCGTAAAGAGGCGTCGGAACCCTTCTTCCATGTTTTTGCCGGAATTTCACCGGAACCAACAGTTTCCCGCCGTACCGTTTGGTCCCGGGATAGCTCTCCTGAATGGGTCTTTTTCTTCACTCCGTTATCAAGCTGATCGGAAGTTTTCGGAGCATAGCTTGAGCTGTAGCAGATCATATGCATTGAACTTCACTGTTGTCATATCGCATTAATAAGTACTACTTAAATGCCGTTTTCTTGGTGATACTTCCAAGCAAGTTTTCTATTTATGCTCGGCTATAAATCGTGTTTTCCATGAAAATCATTTCGAAGCTATAAAATGTGAAGTCTCTCAGCTCGATAGTTTTGAATAGCTACGTTCTACATGACTACATCCTTTCAATATAGGGTTGGCGACGCTAACGTCGCGTTACCTTGTTAGTTATCGTTATATCGTTATTGATAAGAGAAATGTTTCGTCTAGGATTTTGCATATTAATTAAATTGATTTTTAAGATAAAAGTAACTTAAAAATACTTAATCGGATGAATATTCAATTGTCAATATAAAGATCAATAGATCAATTTTCAAATAAAATTCAATGACATTTTGTGAATGATTCTCTCGTAGAAATTTTCTCTTGATTAAAGTTTTTTTTCTGTTTAGATCGATTTCTTATTCAACTTCCATAATGGCTAAATATATATCAACATATGCATGCCAAATAAATTATTCAACAGGTATTTTTTGAAAGAATTTTAGAAAAATTCTATCGAATATTAACGTCCAAGTAATTTTTGATTTATTTAGAAAGACAAAGTTGGATGTATGCAACCGATAATTTACCAGATTTTAATGACATGATGAATGAAGTTAAAAAATGGAGTAATCAAAATAATAAATATTTAATTCGTCATACAATAACACATAATCTCCTTTTAATGGGAAAGACTCGAAGTGGAAAAACAACAATTGCAAAAGTTATTGAAAATCCTTGTTATATGCCACCTGATGGAAAAATTTATTCTGAAACAAAACAAATAACCATTCATTCTGTTTCGACAGCATTAATTAATTCAAATAGTATTTATTCTTTAAATATAATTGATACACCTGGCATGTTTGATAAAGTAAAACAACAAAATAAAACAATTAAAAATGATAAAATAAAACGAAGTATTGATAAATGTATGGAACAAGATGTTACTAATATACATTTATTTGCATTTGTTATTAATTTACAAACAAATTTAGATATCGAAGATATTTATTCAATGATTTTTGTGAAAGAAAAATATCCATTTTTACATGAATATATTTGTTTAATTGTAACACATGCAGAAGAAACAAATTGGCAACAACGAGAAGATAAAATAAATGATTTTTTTCAATCTGATCTTGTTCAGAAAAATAATTTAAAAGGTTTTTTTGGTAAAAAGATTTTTTTTATGGGTTCATTACGTCCTGAATTAGTTAATTATCCAAATAAACAATCTGTTTGTCAACAAATTAAAAATGTTCATCAAATGCGCGATATTTTTATGGATTACATTATTCATTTAGATCCTACTAATTATTTTAATATACACCGTGTTAATATGCCAAATAACTGTCAAATTTTATAAAGATTAGTTTATTAGAAAGGCAAATTCAATTAAGTTTTTGTTTGATAATTCTCTATTATTAACAAGTAGAGATCCATGAAACAGTTGAAAAGTTGAATTTTTCTTCGATATTTTATTGTAAAATTTTCGCTTCCATGAATTTCATTATCAAATTTCTTGAAGATTTTTACATGTCGGATCTATTTTTATTCGATTCGCTATAAATATATTTTTATTAGTTTAAACACAAAAAGCATATTATCATTTCTGCATAATTAGAAAATATAATCAAACGTTTTTCTTTCTATAATTTAAATTAGCTGAGCGAACTATTGCTTCATTAAACCAAACATATTGAAAAATAAATTATTTGAATAGCTTTTAATAAAATCGATTCACATTAAAAATAATTGAGATTTCAGAATACTTCTCTTAGCTAAAATTTTTAAATTAAAAAAAGAAGAATTCACAAACATATGAGCCGAATTTTTGTATTAGAAGAACAAAAGCTTTTTGTTTTAAAGCAGCCCGAACTTTATAGTGTAAAAGTGAAACTAGCACTAATTACATTCGCATGTTAATATTAGAGGAAAATAGCGATTTCGACAAATAAATTAGGCATGCATAATAAACGAAAAGTAGTTTAGAACTTAGGAAAAACACCTTCTAACTATTTTAGTAACGTTGTTTGTTTTGAGAACACGGTGATCACCTCAACCACAACCTCAAGATCTTTCTTAGTAGTCGACTTAATGAATTGACCGATAGTTTTTTTTTCTAGTCCATCAAGGACACGTGGTCGACCATTTCCACCTCGATGTTGAAGTGAACCTGTTTGCTTTAATTTGTCAATATTGTAATAGATAGTTCTCAGTGGAATGCTTGCTTCGCGACGCATACGGGAAACAGATCGTATACCCCGGTTCCAAAAATGCAATATTGAAATTTGGAGATTTTTCAAATTACTGGTCGATGACATAATTGAATATATATGTATCGAGAAGAAAAGAAATTACATTACTATATGAACACGGTAAACGAGAAACAATAGCATTTTATTTTTCACTTATAATCAATAAAATACTATTCTATTTACGCTAAAATTTCACAAAACTTCTTTTTAAACAAGTCGGTGCTTATATGTTTCATTTTTAATATTTTATTATTTGTGATATATTCTATTCATGTCACAACGGAATCCAAATAATGAAAACATTTTATGTTCGCTTTTTTATTTTATACACACGATTATATACATATGACGCATGTCTTTCGTTCGCGATACGAAATGCTCTCTAATTAATTATGCAGAATTTAAAATAAGGCCGAAACAAAAAGAACATAAAACTTCGGTTAAAAGATTAATACCGCCCTACCCAATGCCTTCTCTTGTGCATCCGAATACTCTCGCACGAGATTCTATTGTTGTCTTTCGCAGTAACTAGTAAGCATGACCGAGACCTTATTCACTGGAGTACTAATCGGGATCCGTATCGCTGATCACCTATAAATTATTAGGATTCAAGCATTACAACAACTATGTACTTTATTCATGTATTGCCTCGTAATCGATGTGCAGTTTATTTACGTCAAGGTCGAACATGCAATCATGATCTTTCATTCTGCGTGATTGAAATTATATGAAGCATTCTATGTTTATTTTTACACTCTGTTGTAACGCATGACTTCTTTCCTATGTGTAAACATCAAAAGCGCACTATATAGTGATGATAATTATGAAAAGAAACGATAGTGAACATACATTGCATGTTTTTCATGACCAACGACTGAGTGCGCACAAAGTGTGAAAACAATTGACAACAGTTAACGTTTTTATTCATGGCAAAATGAGTACAGCAATAGCCAGTTCTTTTAAAGTGGAGAATACAACATCGTTTTCTAATTTCACTATACGAACTTACAACATCAAGAGAAAACAATGTATTGTTCAAAATTATATTTTCTTAAAGTGCATTTTATTGGTAGCCACCCCTTTTCATTTCTCTTTTATTTTTTGCCCTATTCGAAGATGGCAAGGTATATTGTAGGCATACACATGTATATACATGAAGTGAGAGATTTAAACTACCTATCATCGTTGATTACGCTCCATTTGCACTAAATATACGAGAATACTATGTTGTTTACCACCCAGGGCGAGAAACCAGACGGCGAGATCTTACAAGAATCGTACGTTTGATCGTATCTGATCTGATAAGATCAGACATAAAATCGCACGCAAAATCGTCGTCTCTGATTTCTTACACTAAGTCGTATCAGAAGATTCTTGAAAGATTCTGTTACCCATGAAATATCACGACAAATTTGTAGTGAAAATAAATTGCATGTGTGATCTTTAAAGACAATATAGTATGATCTGACGCAAGATTTCAGAGACGACAATTTTTTGTCTGATGCTTATAAGATTTCGTTCGAATTGTGAGATCTGACGTCCGGATTGCAAGATCTTACGTCAGATTTTTCGACTCGGGCATTTAGAAAGGTTATTCGTATCATATTTAAATATTTGTTCTTTGTCTACTGGTTAGTTTCGTTAATTTATTTATAGTATTCTGAACGTTTTAGACTAAAATATCGTTCTCCATCACAGGTTATTGTACAAAACAGAAAATTTTTCTTTTATATATATTTTCATATAGTTTGGTGATTTGTTTCGCTCCACTGCCTGTGATAGTGATATAGACTCCATGCCACTATTACGGAAGAAGAAAGAACAAAAACAATCATCAAAATATGTGTATATGTAAGAGAAAACTTTCTGTTTTGCACATTAATTTCTTATTTAGGACGATATTATCATCAGAAACGTTACGAATATTAAACAGATTAAAGAAACCAATTACTAGAAAGAGAACAAATATTTGAATATATCAAAATACTACGTTGATAAAAAAAATTCAAAAATTTCGCCAACGTTTTTCTTTGTTTCTTCTTTATAAAATAGAACTTCCCCCGTTATATTTTCTAAACATTTCAATAATTACTTGATAATTTGACCTTTTTCTTATATTTATTGTAAATTGAATGCAATCTTGATGGTAAAAGGTAGTTTAGCTCATTCTCTTCAAATACATATGCCCAACGCCTTTCTACTTTCGAATACGTCAAAGACACCCTCAGTAATGGGTCAAGTTAGATATATGTCGTTTGTTGTTAAAACCTTTGTGGATGAAGCACGTTTCACATATATACTTGATGGTTTGCATTTGGAAATTGGTTTAAGCACGTCGGGTCGAGGGTTATGTGCAGGGATTCTTAACGAAAGTTTACTTGAAACTGATTTTGATCAGCAATTCGTTTTGAGTCTCGCGTAGTCTATTGCCTTAACGGCTATGGAAGTCGCAAGTATGGACTGGGCATTTTTAATAAATTCAAAAGACAGAATGCCACTATAGATCATTCATCTGATATTGTATATACATTCCCTACTCTCATCAGATGCTGAATCGAGTTTCACACATTAGGTAAGTCGAAATAATCATTGACATAAGTTTGAAAGACGATTGTAATGGTGAAACAGGTTAAGTTATGTGGTTGGCGTAATCATCATCATCTAGCATTAATCCACATACATTCGCGCCTGCTCACCCCGAGAGGATTCTGTTTGATACGGCCCTCCAACGACTAATAACGCGTCAAGCTATATGAAGACTAAATACATGTATTATTTTTGTTTCGAAGGCACATTTTTTTAGGAATAAACAGCTAGCGATGACCACCGAGGAATGGCAAAGAGACTCAGACAATATTCAAGTTGAACCGACCGGCACTAGTATGCCAGATGAAGATGATCGACGAATCATTGAACTCGGTTACGAGCCGGTCTTCAAACGTGAATTCGGCCGGCTCTCTTCATTTTCATTTTCATTATCTATTTCTGGTCTCTACGCTGCAATTGGAACGACCTTTGGCTATGGTTTGCAGGCGGGCGGTGCACCGGCAGTCGTCTGGTGTTGGTTGATTGCTGGCTCAGGATGCATGTGCATGGCACTGAGTGTCGCAGAACTTGTTTCTGCCTATCCAACGTCGGGTGGACTCTATTTTACGTTGAAATATCTTGTTCCAACTAAATATATTCCGTTGACATCGTGGCTTTGTGGTTGGTTAAATCTCCTCGGGCAAGTTACTACAGTCGCCTCAACAGATTACGGGTGTTCACAACTTCTACTTGCTGCCGTCAGTATGAGCACAGAATTTTGTTATCATCCAACTGCTGGACATACCATTGGTGTTATGGCTGCGATCGCTATTCTCCATGGTTTGATCAATAGTCTCAGCACGAAATGGCTCGATAGAATTACAAAATGGTATGGCATCTTTCATCTTGTCGTGTTAGTATCGGCGAGCACCAGCTTGCTAGTATGCCAAAAAGAAAAACACTCAGCGAAGTACGTGTTCATTGAAATTCAACCACATAGTGGCTGGAGTCCTGTCGGGTTCTCGTTCCTTTTTGGATTCCTTTCCGTTGTGTGGGTAATGACAGACTATGATGCAACAGCACACATTGCAGAAGAAATTCAGAATGCAGCTGTACGTGCTCCACAGGCAATTGCCTCTGCTCTCTTCCTCACCTACAGTCTCGGTTTTCTCTTCAACATTGTTCTTGCCTTCACTATGGGAGACATTGAAAATCTTCTGTCTTCACCAACAGCCCAACCATTTACTCAGATTTTCTACAACGTTCTCGGTAGAACGGGTGGCATTATTTTTACACTCTTTGCTTTTATCATTCTAAATTTTTGCGGCATTTCAGTTCTTCAGGCAAATGCCCGAACTATCTATGCTTTTTCACGTGATGAACTTTTACCATTTTCAAAAGTATGGATTCGAATCAATAGTTACACTCAGACTCCTCTGATTGCCGTTTGGCTGAGTGTCACTCTCGCCGTTAGCATCAATCTGATTGGACTCGGTTCCTATACGGCAATTGCAGCAATCTTTAATGTTTGTGCGATTGCACTTGACTGGATTTATTGTATACCGATAATTTGTAAACTGATCTATGGTACTGAAACAGGAAGATATATTCCTGGACTATGGAATTTAGGAACATTTTCGACACCAATTAACTACTGGTCAGTGATCTGGACAGCGTTTGTCTCAGTTATCTTTCTGATGCCAACAAATCAACCAGGGACAGTAGAGAATATGAACTATGCGGTAGTTATTCTCATAGGAATTCTTGTATTTGCAATGATCTATTGGTTTGCTTGTGGCGCACGAAAATATTATATTGGGCCGCGTACCAATCAACATTGTCATAAAGAAAAAGATAATAGTTGGGATTTCGTTTCGTCTCTATGTGAAAATGATCAAGTAACAAGATTTTGAAACTTTTCTGTATATTTGAAAGTCATGGTTTTTTTACGTTGATTTCGTTTTGTTTAGATTTTGTGGAACTCACATATATTTTCGAAGAAAATGGTGAGTGTAAGTTTACAAGCGAGATTTT
>CAJNYU010000788.1:13612-24363 GCA_905331475.1 Rotaria socialis | reverse complement strand
AGAAGGTCCACAGTGTGTGTATTTTGTGTAAAAAAAAACAGAAACAAAGCATGAGTAGAACAAGAGAAATATGAATTTCAATCTTGTGCGAAAACTTTTCGATCACCCGTTATATTAACAGCATGATTGAACATACCAAACACAAATCTTCAAAACTTTTTTTTCTTAACTACTTCTCGATTATTCGAGAGAATGCTGATCTCGATCGATGATCGAGAGAGGACTTCCTAATTGGTCCGACGGATATCGGACCAACTTATAGCCAGTCAGATCCCAACATCTGACTTGCTGGAGTTATTCGAGAGGAATAATGAAAATAAATTGAAAAAGTTTTAAAGAATGCAACAGGTTTTATTTTATTGTGCATCCAAGATTTTATGGATTCTTATGTAAGACCTGAAATTAGATTCTGGGTACAAGATAATACAGTTGTCTTGTACCTAAATTCCCAAGATCCATTAACATATCTGTACCTTGTATCTTGACCAAGATCTTGCTTACAAGACGTTTGTCTAGGGCATTCATGGAGTGTTTCCAATTGAAAACTGCATTATTTCTTGGATTTCGAGCATTTCTGTTATAGATGCAACGGTGACAATTTATCACCGTTGTATCATCACTGTTTCACCGGTCACTTCTGGTAACCGCAGGTGCGGTTACCAGAAGTGACCGATAATGTAAACTACGGTTATTGTCGCTTTTACATCTTTAACTTCTTTGAATTTTAGAAAACCTTGTCTTCCATGGCAGATTCAGCTGTCGGTCTAATAAAAGGTGGCATCTCTTTAGCAATGTACCTAAAGGAAGCCTACGAAGGATACAAAGAAAACAATGAAGAATGTAAACGGCTTATTGCAAAAGTTGATATCATTAAAGATGAGTTACCAAAGTTACAAAATTTTGAGGAAATAATGGAAACCAACAGTTCTGCGGAGGCAGATTCAACTATGAATTCAAAAGACAGTTTAAAAGAGTCATTGAACATGTTAATCGAGGATCTTGAAGTATTCAAAGTATTCCACGAAAAACACAGAAAAAAATTTAAACCATTTAAATTCTTATTTCACAAAGGAGCAGCAAAAGATATAGAGAAATTAAATAAAAATTTGGAAGCATCGTGTGGTTTGATTATGTTTCAAGTGTCTATTATGGATAAAATAAATTCCCGGCAAGATCAACGGGATATATTGAATAAAATAGCTGAAATGCCAGCAAGAATAGCAAAATTATTGGCTGAAAGATTATCGGTAACGTATGAATTTCGTTTTAGAATTCGAATATAGTGAAGTTACCGAAGCCAGTTGATATAAGGATGAATATTCATGTAAATTCAACTATTTCGAAATACAGTGAATTTCATCCAGGCTAGTCACTGATGTAAAAATATCTCAGAATGAATAGCATTGTAAAACTTGGGTGTGTTTAGTCTAATCACGCTAAGATTCGCCCTCCTGTATTTAACTTAGTAATTTAATCTCATAGTTTCATCGATTGTGAAAAAATTGTAACTTTGGTGGCGAAAGTGATTTCAATGCATCTGGTATCCCAGGAAGAATGAGCCTCTTACCATCTTTTATTCGTTAGAACTAATTTTGTTGTGATATTCTGCCTTTTGTGCTCTGCAAAGTTATGACTAATTTAGTAAAAAGATTTACCATTATCGAAAATTCGTTTTAAACGAGAATTTCAGGACAACCAAAATTGCGAAGCAATATCCTGTCGAATATTCTTTGATTAGAGTTGTCGATTGCTTTTCAAAAGTTGTAATTTCATATTTTACGGCTATCGATAGAACATTTTCGATATATCCAGAATGCGCTACTATGTCTTAGTAAAAAAGAGCAAGAGAATCATTCTTTTCAAGCAAGCAACCTACCAGACGTTGCCTTTTTAAGAAAAATTGTGCTTCTTTTTCATGAAAACTTTCTGACTTAATTCAGCCCAGTTAGTTGTCCAAATACATTCTTTTTAGAAATTTTATAATCTATTGACATTTTCTCATTTGCTCATCTAAAAATAAGCGTTTTTCGTTTGCTATTGTGTTTTTCGGATTACTTTGATTTGATTGTTGTCGATTAGGCATAACATCTCAGAATATGTCACAATATTCGGTGCACCTTTGTTTTAGAAATCCCATATTCATTGACTAAAGTTCTAATGAGGTTCTTGTTTTTGATGCGCTTATGCTTGAATTTTTGAATAATTTTAGTAGTTCCAGTTAAACGTGGACCCATCCAATGATATTTATAAATGAATAGAGCTGGTACTTAGAATCATCTCACATACACTTTTGAAGTATTAAATCTCACGCATCGATTCAGATCCTCACTGATCTTGCTCGAGTGATCGTCGTCTTCATATTTACAAAAAACTAGTTTTTGAATATCTCTCCTTTCCGTTTTAATACTGATCCAAAGTAAATCTGCATAAAATCTGAATTTTTGGCTTCAGCAGAGGACATCGAGATGAATCTTTAAAAAACAAAAACTTATCCCTAACCCAATAACAATTGACGGAGATATCAGTAAAATCTTGAAAGTTGTTCTTCCTAGGACATCCGATATTAGTACTAGTCAATGAACACTTGAGATATATCCTCGAAAAAAAAAGCAGTACGAAAAAATTGTTGTTAGATTTTCAAATGGAAAAAGTTTTTTAAATATTTTACATTGTTTAGTGAAGTCTTGTTACTGATGATAAGTGTTCTGTTAATGTTACTTTCAAACTTTATCGTAGCTATTGTATACACGTCCTGATAACTAGATGTTGATCAAAATATTCTGATACATAGAATTGGATAAGATATTCTCACTAAGGCCATGCAATTTCGTTATGTATCATTCCAGTTGTTAGTCACAATACGAACTGAAAAAAATCGAATTCCTTGACAGAATCTCCGAAATAATTGGAACCTTAAATTAGACTGTCTAATTCAGTGAGGTACACACACATAGATCAAATATAGACCCGACTTACCATTCGATAAGGTAATATTTTGTATGAAAAAAGCTATATTCTTTGATTATTTGAATTAATTATTAAAGAACATGTCAGATGATTATTTCGATTGCTGGATTTCGAATTCTTTTCTTAATTGAATCTATCTAATTCTTCATAGGACGACTCTGGGAAATACTGTCTTGATCTATCTAAGATAATTAATATAATCAAAAGAAACTACAAAGAAAAAAGTCGCATCCCTAAAATCTTTAATGAAGGAGAAGGTTATTCAATTGAAAACAACTTCATCAATTTGGCTATAGTTGAAATGGATGATCAAGAACAGAAAGAGAAGAATTTAACCAAACAGAATAGATCCTATGGCAAACAAGAACGCGCCTCTCTAAAACAAAAATTTAATACTAAATTGTCAAGTGTTTATCAAAAGATTCACAGTGTAACGTCCTCCATTAGTGCAGAGAGTATTTTCGACAAATACAAAGATCATGCAAAGAAGTTGTTGCTCTGTGGACGAACTGGAATTGGAAAATCAACGTTTTGCAAGTATGTTACTTATCGTTGGGCAAAAGATGAAATATGGTCCAAGTACGAACTAGTTGTTCTAATTTGTTTACGTAATTTGACAAGTGAACGGTATTCGGCGGATATTGAATACACACCAATACATCTATTAAAGACTGAATACTTATACGGTAAAGACTTATCAAACGAAACTTATGAGCTTTTTGATCAGCAATGCAATGAAGGTAAAATTCTATGGATCTTGGACGGCTACGATGAATTTCAGGCGAATGGTCCACAAAACTTAAAGAAAACAGTCGAGCTCGTCACACAGCATGATTATATAGTAACATGTCGACTGCAGAATTTTCCACTAATGTCTGATGTGAAAATGGAAATGATAGGCTTTATTGATGATGATATATCAAGGTATGTGGCGCAATTTTTTGAACAGATTGACAAAAAGTCAGAACAACCGCCCAAAAATACTTCTTTCAAGCAAGAAGAGCTCGTGAAATTTTTACGTCGACGTCCTATGTTATGGGATGTTGCACATATACCTCTATTACTAGAGTTGATTTGTAACTTTTGGGGCAATAGAGACTACCAACTTCAGACAGATGATTTTACGATAACTACGTTATACACACATTTGATCCAACAATTAACTGAGAGATATTTAAGGGGAAGAAAAAATAGTAAGAAAGCGAATAATACCTCAGCTAAAACCAGCGATGCTTTTGTAAAAATATTACTGCAATTCCATGAAACATTGGCTTTTTACGCCATGTCATCTAAAGAAATGACAATCCCGCCCGATATGTTCGAAAAAGCTCTTGAACAAAATAAATTATCCTTACAAAACCATGTAGAACTATTATCATTTGGCATTCTGAAAGCATTTGATCCGAGCAATGTTAAAAGTGATGACTTAGCTAAACAATCGCATTATTTTCTTCATTGGAGTTTTCAAGAATTTTTTGCTGCACGATACATGGTTCGACAGCTCGACTCTAGTAATTCAAAACAAGTGATCGATTTCATCAAAAAATACAAATATGATCAGCAACTCACTCCCGTCTTGATATTTACTTCTGAACTATGTGTCTTAGAAGATCAGAAAGAAATAACTACACTTTACTCCATCATCGACGACACACCAAGGGATCTATTAGGACTACAGCATACAAAACTACTTATTGAATGTTTCGGTGGAACGTTTATTCATCTCGAACCGCAGAAAAAGAGCAATTTCTTTGACTTAACCATTGAATGGCTGCAAATTTCTATCATGGATCCACACTATACGGTTATTGATCATCTTAAATCTTCATTGAAACGACAACCTAGACTACTCGAAGAGGAAAAGATACAAAACACATTTATTTCTCTCTTATCAATCGATGATATAAAGACACTTTATGAAACACTCAGACTTATATCAATGCTACCGTTTCAACAACCATCAAAGCTACTCGTCCAAAAAATACAAAAAACTTGTTCGCATGAAAGTAACGATATCAAGGAAGCAGGAATAATAGTACTAGCTCATCTTGTCGTCACAGCTAACGAAAAAGACAGCGTTCGAAAGCTGCTCCTAGAATTATTACATGATAAAGAAGCAAACATACGACAGTTGGCATGGGAGGCTCTTGGTGAAATAGGTAAAAAAGTAGAGTGGACTGAACGTATTGTTGAAGAAATACGACAAGGATTGAATGAACAAGATGACGACGTTAGAGTAGCGGTTTGTCATGCTCTCATCAGTCTTGTTGCAAAGACGGATTGTGACGAAGAAATACTAGTTGGGTTAAGTGACACACTTATGCATAAAAATGAAATTGTCAAAATAGCAGCCTGTGAAGCTCTCGCTTACATAGGTGAAAACACAGTGGATAATCGGCAAGCCATGAAAGGTTTGGAAAAATTACTCAGTGATCCTAATGATGATGTGAGGAAAAGTGCCTGTGAAGCACTCGGTAAGATAGGTGAAAGAGCACTGTCGAAAAAACAAATCATAAAACAACTGGCCATAGCATTAAGCGACCCAACTGACGACGTGCGGCAAAGTGCGTGCGAAGCCCTTAGTAAACTGGGTCAAGAAGTAGTTGAAAACAAGGAAGCAATGGCTGGACTCGGCAGGCAACTTAGTGATCAAAGCGATCATCTTAGACTTAGTGCACAAGGAGCCCTCAAGAAGTTAGGTGAGAAAGCAGCATCGAATGAGCATATAGTGTGTGAACTGATCAAAGCCCTTACCCACGAAAACGACGTTGTCAAAATAGAAGCCTGCAGAGCCATAGCCCAATTAAGCAAACAAGTATTGTGGGACACACAAACTGTTGCCAAACTTGAAGATTTGCTAAGAAATTCGAAAGACGAGGTGATAGTAGCGGCTTGTCATGCCCTCCACCAAATAGGCGAAAGGGCAACATCCAACGAAAAAGTGAAAAGTCGACTAGTGGACTTACTTAGCCATAAAAGTTATCAGGTACGATGCGGTGCCCATACGGCCCTGAATGCAATTGTTGAAAAAGAAGCAACTACCGAACTAGTAATGGATCGCCTAACGAAAATGTTGGGCGATCCAAATATTGACTTCAAAAAAGCGGCACTTCATGGGCTTGAGAAAATCGGTAAAAATGCAGAATTAAATGAAAATGTCATGTCCGGATTGTCAGCTGCACTGAAGGATTCAAATGATGAGCTTAAAATTTTGGTTTGTCGTGTTGTTAGTGGAATTGGTGAGAAAGTAGCATCAAGTGAAAAACTCATGAATGCACTGGCAGAAGCAATAAAAGATCCGAACGATGAAGTCAAAATAGCAGCTTGTCACGCTGTCAAAAAAGTTGGTGGGAAAGTAGCATCGAATGAAAAAGTCATGACCAGTCTAGGAGAAACGCTTTTCAATAAGGAAGATATAAAAAAACTGAGCTGTGAAGTTCTTGTCAATATCGCTGAAGAGGCAGTTCGCAATAATACAATATTTGCTCAACTGGGGGAAGCAATTTGTCAATGGAAAGATAATGCGCTTACGGCTGTGATTTACGTTCTTGAAATCATCAGTGGCAAAGCAGCACTTGATCGAGAAATTCTTAATCAACTCGGTTCCGCACTTAGTCACCAGAACGATGGAATTATCATAGCGGCTGGTCATTCACTTGGTGTGTTAGGCGAAAAAGCAGCTTCGGCTACAGGAGTCATGAAAGGTTTCTGTAAGTCTCTCACTTGTAAGAACACAGAAATTAGAAGAAGGACATGTGGACTTATCTGTGAAATGGGCGATAAAGTAACATCGAATAAACGAGTCATAACTGCATTAGCAGCAGCACTAAGCGACGAGAACGACGAGGTCAAAATAGCAGCCTGTAAAGCAGTGGGTGAGCTCGGTGATAGAACAGTATCTGATGAACATATCATGACTGCATTAGCAGCAGCACTGAATGACGAAAACGACGAGGTCAAAGTATCAGCCTGTGAAGCGTTGGGTAAGATCGGTAATAGAGCAATATCGAATGAACAAGTCATAACTGCATTAGCAGCAGCACTGAGCAACAAAAACGGCGAGGTCAAAATAGCAGCCTGTAAAGCAGTAGGTGATATTGGTGCTGAAGTGACATCAAATGTAGAGATCATGATTGCATTAGCAGCCGCACTACGTGACGAGAATGGCGAAGCCAAAACAGCAGCTTATGAAGCAGTGGATAAGATGGGTAATCGAGCCGTATCGAATAAAAAAGTAAAGAAAGCATTGCTGAAAGCACTAAAAACTCCAAATTCTGAAGTCCAAATAATGGCTTGTAAAGCGCTCGGCAATATACGGGAAAGAGTAACATGCAACGAAGACAATATGGTTAATGTGCACATGCAAGTGGATGTGGAGAACGAGGACAATACGTATGTGACTGAATATGACCTAACTATACCGAGAGAAGGGTTGCGTAGCAAAGTCGTGGGTGGACTCGTGCATGCATGCAATGATCAGCAACCGATTGTAAAGCTTAATGCTTATCTAGCTCTTGTAGAGGTACACGAAACAACACTGCCCCCTAACATCCACGGGTGCACGCTGATGCGTCATTCTGCCGAGTACATCTCCTTAGAAGATTTAGAGCCAATAATTTCCAATGAGTTGATTGATGAGGTTAGAAGCATAGGAATACTTAATAAAGAAATCGTGTGCAGACTTTGGGATGCAATTATTGATCCGGACCACAATATTAGAAAATTGGCATGTAATCAGGTTGGAATGATAGCTGAAATAGCAGCAACGAATGAACTGATCGTAGCTGGAATAAAGAAAGGATTGCATGACCCAGACGTATCCGTTACAGTAGCGGCTTGTCGAGCCTTTGGTAAGATGTGTGGAAAAGCATTATCCTATCAAAAAATTATGAATACACTGTCTAAATTACTCCACGATAAAGTAGCTTTCGTGAGAAAATCAGCACTAAAAGCTCTCGTAGACAGTTGTGAAAAGCCAATCGCAAATGAAAACCTAATCGCTATTCTGGTCAAAGCCTTGAAGGATCGTGAACAGATTGTTCGAGATTATGCCAGCGACGTTCTTGATAAAATTGCTGAAGGGATAGCTACGAATGAACATGTCAAGATTGGACTCGCAAAAAAAAAGTGGGATGAAATGTACAATAACAAATGGCGTAATCTCTTAGCAGTGACCATTGATATTAATCCACTGAACAATTCTGAACGCACAATTCGCCAATTTAGGGAACCAAAACTTTACGCACGCCGTTGTATGCTGAAGGAAGTTTGTTATCTGCCCGAGCCAATTTGCATACGTCAGACAATGTTTGATCGCGAAATGTTATTTTGCGAAGGGTCTGTTTGGAAAATTGAACGCCGAAAGTGCATCGATCGAAACCGCATATATCATCAACTCCGTTGGAGCGTCGAGAACGGAGAAGAAATCACTACCGAAGAATTCGACAAGCTGAGTACATTTCTCAGCAATGAAGATGAAACTCTGGTAATAGAGGCGTGTGAAGCCCTGGTTGAGATCGGCGAAAAAGCAGTTTGCCATAAACAAGTCATGAGCAAACTGTTAAAAGCATTCAGTGATCAACGAGACTGTAAGATTTCGTGTCAACATCGCTCTTCAGGAAATAGCTAAAACATTTGGATCCAACAAGAATTTCATGTTGTTTCTGGCCAATAGCCTGATGAATCCTGATGTCGAAGTGATTATAGGAACTTGCCATATGATCGGCGAGATAGGTGAAAAGGCTGCAAGGAGCAAAGATTTAATGAATAAATTGATAGAAGTACTAGCTCATAATAGACACGAGGTGATCAGACGAAAAGTTTGTGAATTGATTGGTAAGATTGGTAAAAAAGCAGCATCTAACACAAGACTGATGATTTCTATTAGCAAAGTAATTGGCGACCAGCACGAGTCCGACGATGTTAAAATAGCGGCCTGTTATGCCCTTGGTGAGGTAGGTGGAAAACTAGCTAACAATGAAGATGTTATGGACGATTTAATAAAAGCACTTAGCAACGACAATTGCCTCGTCGTATACAATGCTTATGAAGCCATCAAAAAGATAGGTGATGAAGCAGTATCGAATGAACAGATCATCTCTGAACTAAGGGAAGCACTCAAAGATACGAATGAGGCAGTTAGAAGAAAAGCGTGTGAAGATATTTGCAGTGTAGCTGATGAAGCAGGATCCGATAAACATATCATGGCTGGATTGGGAAGAGCACTCAGTGATGAAAGCAAAGAATTAATAATCGCAGCTTGTAGAGCTCTATTATCCATAGGCGAAAGAGCAGCAGACAATAATAAAGTCATGGATGGATTAGCAAAAGCACTCTTACATAATGATGTTGATATAATAACAGAGGCCTGCAAAGCCCTTGCTACGATAGGTAGAAAAGCAACATCCAATGTAAATATCATGAAAGGGCTCAGCGAAGTACTCCAGAACAACCATGATAATGTCAAACTAGCAGCTTGTGAAACTATCTGCAAGCTAGGTGAAAATGTAGCAAGGAATACTCAAGTAATGAACGAATTGTCCAAAATACTTATCGATGAGAACTTCGAGCTAAGAAAGATGGCTTGTGAAGCGCTTGGTAAAATTGGACAAAATGAGGAATTGAATGAGGAAGTCATTCAGAAGTTGGTGATGGCAATTAATGATGAAAACAGCCAGGTTAAAAGCAGAGCTCGTGAAACTTTCAATAAGATTGGTGAGAAAAAGTCGAATATAATGTTTCAGGCCTTGGTGAAATTTGAGATGTCTATGGAAGGTAGAGATGGCAGTCGCTATAGTGCCCATGTCTTCGACAGGATAGTATATCGCGTTGATAATATAGAATTATGGGATGCAAACTTCGTGCAGCAGGTTAAATCATATATCAAAAATAATAGTGCCGTTCATTGTCAAGGTTTTACCGTCAGTGAATTCGTGAAGCGTTATCTCGATTCCGGACAGGTTTACTGGCTTGAGTTGATAATATATCTCACTCTACTGCAAGGTATCGCAATAGCTTTCGATGGTGAAGACAAGATCATTTTTGGAGATGGTCGGCAATTAAATTTTCCACCAGAAAAAGTGCTGTTGGATCGAAACAAGAATTTGAAAACTGCATTCGAGAATCATATGAAGATGTTAAAGAACAAGACAAATTCACCAAAAAAAACTCATTCGTCTTTATGTGTTGTTTTGTAGCGTTCTTCGTATTCTAAAATATACTTTAACAGTGTGAATTATTTCTATTATTGAACAATTCGAATTTTATTCACCGATAATCATCGAGCTATAATTCTTAACTCTTAGTTCTCAGTTATCGACTAGCGCAATCAATGAAACAGTTCACACTGAGTATGCAAAAATATCAGAGATGATACACTGAAAAAAAAAGGTACCACACGAAACCTTTGAGGTTTCGTCGAGTTTTACTATACTATATAAGTATCAGTAGAATAATGCGAAACCTGCATGAGGTTTCGCGATATCCAAGGTTTCGTAAAAGACTTTAAAGAGTTTTAAAATATAAAAAGGTTTCGTCCGGAACCCTTCGAATTTTACGTTGCCACAGAGGTTTGGTCAAAAACTCTTTTGAGTTTCGTATTCAGAAGGGTTTCGTAATATTCCTTCTGTAGCATTCGTTCATCAGAAAGTTACTATTCAAAATAATAATTTCTTCCTCCTAGAGTTCAGAATTTTCGAAGAAGCACATTCACACTCATCGAGCGACTTCGTTTCGGAGTTTTTTTCCAATTTATCCAAGCTTGTCCCACTTTAAAAGCTATTGCC
>CAJNYU010000788.1:0-13215 GCA_905331475.1 Rotaria socialis | reverse complement strand
GAGTGGGTGTGTTTTGCAGTGGATAGTGGTGGAAAACTACTTCCATAATGGAGCATAGCACCCGGCGAATCTTTCATTCAACATTGCGTGGTGAATTATACTGAACCCCAAGTACGAAACCCCTGTTATCAGCTATTAAAATTAAGGCTTTTTACGAAATCCAATTTCTACGAAACCTCAAAGGATTTCGATTTGGTTGCAAAAATCGGAAACCTTTAGGGTTCGGTATGGTACCTTTTTTTTTCAGTGTAGAGGTTCAGATTTTTGAAGAACCGTACTGGTACCAGTCTGAAAGTGTTAGATAGATTTGATTCCGTTGCAACCTATAGTAGAATAATACTTCTACTTCGACTACCTTTCAGTAAAGGGCCCTGCCCAACAGCAGCTTCATTGAAGTGGGTCTGCGAAAAATAACAATTTATATCGTTTTGCTTTTAGCTCTAAGAGTTGCATCAGTCTTCCTCCTTTACTCCTTTTAATGTCCTGAGTAGCAAAGGTGCAAAATACTCGAAAGAAACTGAAGCTTACAGAAGAAATAGGTGTGCTAAACGGACTAAAGGTACTAGAAACTATGTAATAGAAAATGTTTCATATTGCTCCTTCATCTGACCTAATGCCAGTAGTAGAACAATTTTTTAAACGGAAAAGAGCTGTAAAAATTTGCTAGTTTCGGATAATTGTCTCCATTGAATGAATTTTTAAATTTTGATAAATAAAAAAAAAGAGTTGTTGTGTAACTTGAATATTAATGGAAGCATAAATATCGTTATGGAACGAATGATCTACCTCATGATTGTTTTACACATACGTCGTTTTTGATTTTTTACATGGAATAGAGCTACTGCTATGTCTGACGTTTGTAAACTATTTAAAGCAAAGTATCTTTTGATAGATAGCTTCAACGTGCACGGGCAACACAGATGGGTGTGGGTGTCGGTGTGGGTAAGGAAGACACCCACACCCATTATAACATAGGGTAGCGACGAATTCTGCATCGGTGTGATAAATATCTTTTAAATAAAATCTCAAATTTTGAAATCAGATTTATTTTTTCTGATAGTCTTTGATATGAATCTATTTTATTGATCTTTTGCCAAAAAGAGTCTCTTGATTTTCGTATAATCAATCACGTATATCGACCGAAAGATCAAAACGGTTTTAAAAGTGGTAAAAATACTCCTCCAACAACACTACGTGCATGGAATCCCACTTGCCGACCTGTCTTTGTATCATACAGATCGGAAAAAGGGACTCTATCGACGGAAACATTAAGGAAATCATATAATGGAGTGATAAAAGCTTGAAAGACTTGTTTTGTTTTCGCAAGACAAGCCGTCCATACAATCCAATCAGCTTTCGTATAATCTGCTCGATAGTCTAATGGAAGACCAAATTTGTTCTGATGCTTCAGATAATAATTAATTTCCTTTTGTGCTACAGAAGTGGGAAATATATTGAAATTGAAAAGTTGTTGCCACACAAGATTATACTTCTGGCTCCAGCTTCCTTTTCTATCGAATGCAAGCCGGTAATGATCACCATCGTCGGCTAATGTTAGCCATTTGGCTGCCATTTTCTGTGCAATCAGATAGAAAAAATCTGCTTGCGTTTTATCCATTCGCAATTCACAGAGCTTCGCAAAAGCTCCAATCGCCATAATTGCCTTTAGTGAAAGATTAGCATTATGTGCAAGGTGGCCGGCGAAGTCATCTGTGCATAACTGATTTGATGGATTTAAACCAAATAGCAAAATATAGTGTGCCCATTTTTGTAGTATTTCCCAGTGTTGGTCAGCTAAATCTGTTTTGTTTTGTATTTTGCAAACAGCAGCAGTTAGAATAAGCATATTACCACATTCTTCGACGGGCATTTGATATTGTTCTGAATGTTCACCACCTCCATATACTTGTCCATTTGCTTGTGGATAAATTCCAAGATCATGAGGAGCAAAAGGAAATTTCCAAGATGGCCTTGCAGCATAGTTGAGGACAGGTACAATTTGAGCCTTGAGTAGATCTGAATTGAAATAAAGAAAGAAAGGAGCACCTGGATAGGTTACATCTATTGTTCCCATACAACCATTGCTGCTATTCTCTTTACTAAACATGAGTAATGTGCCGTCAACATCTTGAACAATGGCGTGAGCCGACAAGCATTGCCGAAAAGCTAGTTCAGCAATTTTTGAATATTTTGTTCCACCGCGATCATTCAACTCTTGGCGAAGTATTCTATTGAATTCATTGCATCGATTACGAACTGAAACGTATTCAGATTCTGCTCTTATCAATAGTTCATCTATCTGAAGACCATTCCGCTTCCAATAAGGTTTCAATTTGCGATGAAAATACTCGACCGAATACAATTCGTCGTAAGCGAGCAATAAATGACGAGAAACTGGATAACGGCTTACTTTATTAAATGTAAGAACAGCTGAAATACCTGGCCAATCATCATTGACAGCTCGTGGAAACTTCATCGTGTTGGAATTTGGTAAAATGCCTTGATGAGCGAATGTGTTACGGCTTAGTTCGGTGGCACCTATAAACGTTTGACCTTGTGTGGCCTCGGGTATGGCTAAATATTGAATTCCCCAATCTATTCGAACGTCGTCACCTTTTTTCCCGAGAATCAACTGTTCAACAGACTTAAATGAGAGTACTTGTATGTCTTTAACATTGTGTTGTGCTGCAAGGACTTTTTGATTAACGTCATTGACGACCAATTCTGCTGTATTGTCGAAATAGATTTCTACAGAATGTTCATTTCCATCTGTAGCATGCAACGTAAAGTTCACATAAGTAACAGGTCGAGTTAGAAGATCAAGATCTTTCGGCAGAAGTGGAGAAAGAAATTCTACGCTCAAAGCAATACCATACTCTTCAAATTCGAACGTGGTTGTGGTCGCTGACACGGTTACACTCTTTTGTGTAAGAACTGGAATGTCAATTGGCTGCAAACCCATAAAACGCAGAGCAGATCCGTCAATTCGAATTAAACCGCACATCGATTGAGTATGCCCCGTCCAATGTGTACTCCATACGTCGGCCAACTGGTTAGCCATGCACCAAATACTAAAGTAAGGTGTGTGAGTCACTAAGGGAATCGAAGGAGGTCGAAATTTTTCGGTCGACATGCTGTGCAGTTTGTTTCAAATTAGAAAGGCAAGAGATATTATTTCGATGATTTTTCTAGTATGCTGAAAAAGTAAAATGAGGACGAATATTTACATATTTCTGCTCATTACATAGACAATAAAGATATTTCTTTGTAAAAGGAAAAGAAAAAAATATCAAAACATTTTGTTTTCTACGTGTTGTATTATAGAAAAAAAGATCCAAACTTTCTGTGTTCTATAAAGAAAAAACATGTGACAGAATTCACCAGAACGTACATAGGAAGTGACAGAAAGCAAAATGAAAATAAAGCGAAAGTGGAGAGAAAGTAAAAGGATGTATTAAGAAATGAAACAAGTCAAAATTGCTGTCCTATTTTCGTTCTTTATTAGTAGCGTTATATTTTTTTGCTTTTTTCCATATGATTTTCGAAAACCGAGATGATACCAAAAATATTCACGACGCAATGCTGTATCCACTGCTGACATGTTGAATGAGCAAAAACACATGCTATGGGGACGTCTCTGAATATAACTGCTACGTAAGAGCACATATGATTCCTTTCCATGGTGATGACCAGGTGGCAAGCACCATTTTTCTCTGCTTATTACGTACATTCGGATTATTGTGTTCATTAAGATTTTATTCTGCAGAGATGTAAACGAAGGGAATTTCTTGAAAACGCGTAAAACGTATACCATCATTTTTTCTTGATGCTATAATTTGAGTGACATGATAGTCAAGTCTAACCACAAATACCATCAATTTAGAAATCTCAATTAACGCTGTCAATGTTTTTGTTAAAATTCACTTATTCAACAGTAATCTAGGATTAGATTGATTGTGCTGGCTTTTTCAAGCGAGTAGGAAGACAGAAAGGAGTAATGGTTTCTAAGTGAATAGAAAAAGTATTGTTTTTTTTGATAGATGAAGTATTTTCTTTGTAACAAGAAGGGAAACCATTCTTTAGTGGTATTTTTTATCCTGCTTGCAATAAAATACCAATCAGTATAAGCGCCATCCTATTGCATGTTTACACTATTCGAATTTCATCTATTTCATCACATGAAACTTTTGAGAGAAAAATGCTATCGTACGTCAACATCTATTTTCACCTTAAATGTAATATTTACATAATAAAGTTGCATTCATCTGGAAATAGTCATTTGAATTCCGCTTGTATTACTAAATAGAACAGTTATTCAATGACAGTTACGATTCCAATCATAAATAAAATACGACGATGAGCTATCACCAAGGGGAAAACGACGGGCTTGAAGTAGAAAAGTACGCCAAAGTACTTCAAAGTAAGGACAAGTAGCTTAAAGTAACCTCAAGTAACTTCAAGTCCAAAAGTTCAAAAGTTTGCCGTTTCCCCCCTTGGCTATCACTGTTAATTCACTAAGAGAAAATCTGATTAACGTTTGAAAATTCAGTGTCAGAACATCTCTAGAGGTCATCGCTAAGTTTCACATAGAACATAAACGCAATTAAAAATCAAATTGAACATATAGTTTGCAAAAAGACCTGATTATAGAAACGAGGTTGAAGGTGTGTCAACTGCATTGATACCAGCAATGTTGATAAAATTTTTGTCAACGTTCATCATCATAGCATTCATATTCATAACGAGTGAAATCATCGTATAATCAACATTTCCAAGTGCTAATTACCCTCAAAATTCATCAATTTCAGTCCATAGTCATAGGTGTGTGTAAATGACAAGGGGGGGGGAGCAAACTGATTTCTTGATCTCCGTGATTTCTTTGATTTCTATGACTGGAAATCAGTTTTTATATAATCATTGCAAACCAGCAGAAATCATTGGAAACGTTTAGAAACGTTGAATAATGATGAAAAATCACTAGAAATCAACAGTGGCCACTAAAAACATTGCACATTCTGAAAAAAACAGGAAATTAGTAAAAATCATCAGTAATTAATAGAAATCAATATTACCTTTCGCTATATAATTCGAGAATTTCTGTGATTTACGTTTTTCTACATTTTTTTCTTGTAATTTCTAACAACTGAGTCGTCATTCACATCTTTAATGTATGATGATTTTCTAGTGATTTCTATGCCTGGAAATCAATTTGTTTCTCCTTGCTTTCTACATTAAATTAGAGGCATTAGTTTGATTGTGAAAAACAATGAAAAAACCTTCGCTAATAAGTTTTGTTACTGATAGATTGTGATTTTTCATTATACAGAGACGTGCATTTTTGTATGGAAGAAAAATCAAATCTTTTTACTCTTTTTTCTATAAAAATACATGCAAGATAGCTCCTAGTCTAAAAAACGTTTTCCGTAATCATCATCACTGGATTTATTCATCAACACGCGTCTCCATTTCACTGAATAGTTTATTATTCATTTCTCTTCACTGCATCCTACTGCTCCCATAACATATCTTAACTTACTTACTCATGTACACAACGATAAGGTAAATCTGCATCTTCAGAGAATAAAGAACGTTATCGATTGTGGTAGACTATATAATCAGTATTAGCTAGTTTCTGAGGTTCCTTAGTCTAATAACTAAGACCGATTCCAAAGCATAACAGATTCTATTAGATCATAATCGATATCATTCAATTTTAATCTTGAAAAAGTCATCAGTTACCTTTGAAAATAGATTACTCCTGAAAATAGATTCTAACTGATTAATAAGTAATCAGAAACAAGCGATTATACTTCGTATTAATCGATTTTATTCAATTCTAGTAAAAAAACTCGACGATTATCGATGAAAAAATATTGATTCCAAATCAAACACGAGAAAAAGCCGATTATAATCTTAAAATTAATCAAAAAGCACAATTACTAGAATTTCATCAATTATTGGAACTCCGAATCGATGAAAATCATGTAAATGTTGATTTTTAGGCTTATTTTTTTTACATGGGTCGATGCACCTGTCTGAAAGCCGTGAAATTCATTCGTCGTACATAGATGTTGTTAGTCGTCTTGATAAAAACTTCATAATCAATTTTCCTAAGCTTTATAATGCACGACACTGTGCACAAGTCATCCATTCTGTGTTACATATATCGAATACAATATACGACTTCGGACCAGTTCATACTTTCACTACGTTCCAGTTCGTTTTCGAACTGGGTAAAATTTTTGAATTATTTAATTTTATTGATAAAGATTTTTTATTCTATAGGCTTTTTGACGCGTATCACGAAAAGCACCAGGAGACATTCAGAAGAATTAATAGGTAATCTTCATCTAATACAGGAAGCATATTTTTGCCATTTGAATAATTTTATTTTATGAATTCGAGTTTTGCCAACTATCTATTTAATCGATTCGGTTGCCACCGTAAAAGTGATGATTCAAAGCACTGCCAATTGGGTCACTTACGAAAAGAGGATGATTCACTAGTTCGTCTTCTTTTCCCATTCACACAAATCAAATATTACCAAATTGTTCATGTTGGCAGAATTCGTTTATGCACACGTACCTATGCTGATGGGAAAGCTGCTGATGACTCAAATATAATTTTTATCTTTGATAATGTGCAGCATCCTGGTAAAATTCGATCGATTTTTACCATTGATGATGGTGAACCTCATCTCCTTGTCGTATACATCGCAAATCTTACTCCACTCACTTGTGAAATCGATGATACGGAGAATTTTGTTTACCGCAATATTCTTTTCGCAACAACTACTAAGTGGAGTTACGTTCCGATAGAAGTCAGAGCTTTTGTTGAAAAAAGTATCTTTTTTCGAAGTTCGGCAGGTATAACCTACTTCTTCAGACAACCGACACTTGATCATTGTTCGTGAGAAATTGTGAAAAATGATTGCATGTATTTCTCATCGCTTGATTTTGTTTGTTAAAAGAAGAAAATAAACTGTAACATCAATGGAACCGAAGCGTTCAAACAGCTAATCAATATTTTTCTTGTATTTGCTTCGGTAGTAACTTCGATTGATCTTTAGAGCACACAACTTAAGCGTTTAGAAATCAATTGAAAATTTTTTTCTATAATGATATAAGTGAATCAGAAAGCCATCCAAAAGATGAATTCTTCGAATCAACGCCAACAAATGCATTTACATATTGACTAGAACTAATTATTTCTAATGTCATATGTAGTAGACATCATTATTGAGGGACACTGATAATCAATGACAGTAGCTACATATCATTGCCAATTGTTGCAAGGTGATTACAATTTTTTGTTATAAAAAAATACACTTTAGTTCGTTAAATTTGCTTCCCACAAATATGATGAGTGTATTTGCCGTTTATGACTCTATAAATTGCTGTCTCTACATCTGAGAATGTTAGTTTGATAATATTCACTAAAATTCTTCAATTGAGTCAAAAATCTAAACTATTCCGTTAAATCATGATCAATGTTACTAGATTGTAAATGATTTTTCGATTTAAGATTTTAATCGATTAAACAATATAATCGATTTATATGGATTGAAAGCACTGTCAATCGATTATATTCGAGAAGAAAATCATCAGTCGCCGATTAAAATTAACTATTCGTAAAATTTGATTCCAAATTGATTAATAAAAAAGAATCTTTCAACGATTATTTTAATTTTCAATCGATTTTAATAGATGAAAGTAAGAAAATCGATGATAAAGCAAGAAAAAACGTTGATTTTGAATCCAATGCGCGAAAAAGTCGATTAGAATCTTAAAATTAATCAAATAAAAAACCATAATTGCCAGATTTTCATCGATTACTGAAGCAACGAATCGATGAAAATCATGCATATGCTGATTTTTACGTTTATTTTGTTGGCATAGGTTGCCATATACAAAAATAGATCTTCTCATCTCGAGATGCTCAGAAAAAAGCTTTCCAAAAAAAGAACAATGGATGGCGCACCAGCTTAAGAATAAATCATTTCATCATTGTTCGACTCTTGCCAGCATTTGCATAGAAAAACATCTGCCCACCACCAATGTAATCTTACAGATTTTACTAGGACTAAAATACACCAGCATCTGCCGCCAACGTCATTATTAAATGCGTGTGCATCTGCCATAGATGAATAGTGTTGTGCGTTAATGTGCCACGTTTTCTAATCATCTTCTATAAATAATATTCTTACATTCAAAGTGCATAACGAGGTTACAATGAGTGACCTACTAACTAAAGCAAAGCTCTTGTGGTCGAAATAAAAAAATAAAAACGGTCCAAGCACAACAATTAATTTCAATACAGATAAATTGTTTTTCAATTTACTGATTTTTTATTTTACTCTACAATTCTAATTAGTACTGTTGACCGTCCGTTTCATTATTCAAGAGGAAGTACTTGAATAATATTGATAAGAGAAATAGAAGTGATAATTTCGACATTTCGCTTTGAATAATTATTTTTGAGACGAATGAATTAGATAATCATTAGAATGATTTTCTTTTATTGGAGCATGCCAGAGTTAGTGTTGGATCACACTAACGCAAAACGATGATTAAGTTGCGCCTTCTAGTCTAATTGGCCTAGGACAACCTCCCACACACCAGGAAGTATGGGTTGCATTACCATGAAGCTCAACTTTTGCATCAGTCAGTCATTTAACATTAGTGAAACTGCTGGTCTCTTTTGTTTTATACATATTAGAGCATAACGGACCATGACCTAAAAATACTTATCAGATGGTTGGATTTTTTGCCAAATATATTGCACCCAGTGACGAAATAATGTCCCTTTTCGTGTATATACGTCATCACTATTTCAATTCTTGTTGACTCCATTCATCTAACAAAAAAGTACATTCTTTTTCTTCTTTCCTTTTCGACCTAGTTCTTTGACAACTATAAATAAAGGTACGGAAATGAAATGTTTGATACATAATCATCTACAGCACAAACATGCAAAAGTTGTTCATCGTAATAGCATTAGTAAGTTGATTCCTGTTTGCATCAACAAGCATATATGTACATCCTTCTTCTTTTTATTAGATATGCTTTAGCCTCGCTACGGCTGCGCCACATCATAGTCGACACCATCGTCACGGTAGTGGTCATCATCGAGCGCGTCGTTCCGATCAGAATCCATCGGGTGGTGTGGAACATTCTGAATCGTCTGGAGAGGATCATTCTGAATCGTCTGGAGAAGATCATCCTCGATCACGCCGTTCTGATCCAGTTCCAGCGACTGGCGGAGATCATTTAAGATTCCGTCATGGTAATCATTCTGAATCGCATAGCAAGCATCGTTTTCCATCCGGTCATGGCAATCATTCAAAATCCCATGCTGAGCATCGTTTTCCAGCCGGTCATGGCAATCATTCTAAATTGCATGGTGGGAATCATCCTCGATTGCGTCGTGCTGATCAGCTTCCATTGACCCTTGGGGATCATGCTAAATTAGTTCACCAACATCATGACAAGTTCGCTGCTGCACATCATGCTAAATTGGCTGATGAGCATCATGACAAGTTGGCTGCTGCACATCATGCTAAATTGGCTGCTGAGCATCGCGTTCCTTATGGTCATCCCAACCATTTTGACAGTGAACATCACTGAAACAGTCTTTATTTTCTGCTTGTCATTTCTTTGATAAATCTTATTGAAATGTGAAAAAAAGCATTTTTTTTCATCCGATCTATATTTTGCTTTGATAAAATTATTGAAATAAAATCGAACAATCATAAAGCATTAAAAAATCTCTCGTTTGATTTTACATTATGACTGTCCCTTGCTCGAGTAGTGATGTTGAACAGCTCGGGATCTCCTCGTCGGGGGTTTTGGAACATGTATTATCAATGAATGATGCGCAACCTCAATTTCGATTGTTTTATTTATTCAAGTGCACTTTTCTACAAAAACGTCTCTCAGTATCATTGTTGATTAATATTATATTCATGATCGAAAATCGTAAACTAGCAAAGAGCTTCTGCATCCACCAGTATAATGATAGATCGACTAAACATATTCTTTCGTTTTCTTTTCTCTAGTAGGTTGTCTACGGGTATGACTCATTTAACCCTTCAGTACGCCTAATATTGAGAATATTTATTGCACGGAATAACTATTTGAAAACATAACGCTCTAAATGGACCTTCTGAAACAAGTGCATAATAATCTATCATATCGGAAGCGAGAAGAGATAAGATAAAAGATTTAGTATCTAGCTATTTCATTCGTTCAATTAGTGCTATTGAGCACAACCAGATGTATGTATTAATCGTGTAAATGAGACCATCATGCTTTATATCCTTTTTGTCTTTCATCATCAGCTAGTATTTGTCCGACGGTAATACCATCTTCCGTTGTTTCAATTATTTTTCTAAATATTATCTATAGGTGTTTTTAGTTTGTTTTCTTTTGGAAACGCATTGTGACAGAGTGACTATGGTAGTAAATTATCGTGAAGAACAAACGAAAGACTGCAATAATATTTGCATGTGAAATGTTCTTTTAAGGATTTTGTTATCATTTTGAATAAACAACATGGTTTATTTGAATAGCGGCTAGTGCACCTGTAAGTACAAGAAGAATTTTACCATTCTATCTTTTTTCAATGTTCTCATTGTTCTACCCTGAAATAAAAAAGACACAAGATGGTGCTGGGTCTATCGATCAATACTAGTTCTTTACAGTGCGTATTTGAGCAAAGAAATAAAATGGGTAGGTTATCATTTGCCCCAAAACTGGTTAGCACAAATCAATCCCCAAATAAAATCCCCATTTGGGGTAATCAAACGAATGAAGTGAGGATATTGATTTGGGGATTTTTTTAAATTCACTAAACATTAGAAAAACAGCTCTACGATGAATCTGATGACCAGATTATATCTTGGGTTACTATAAAGTGTAGCTTTTGGCGACCCATAATATATTCTGGCCACCAGATTCATCGTAAAGCTGTTTTTCTTATGTTTAGCCAATTAAAAAATCCCCAAATCAGTATCCTCACTTTATTCATTTGATAAGTCCAAGCGGGGATTTTATTTGGGGATTGATTCGTGGTAACCAGTTTTGGGGGTAAATAATAGGCATTCAGAATCTGAGAGAATTAATTCTGCTTATAAGATTCTTAGAGAAGTAGTACTGGTTTGCCAGAATCTTACTGAACTGATTCTGGTTACCAGAATCTAAGGAAACTAATTATTCAGCGATCTACAGTCAATGGCATTATAAAACATAAGTACAGAATAGTGTGAATACTAAGATGCTATTTGGTGATAGTTTGAACAGGATTTTATGTATTTAAAACAAAAGTTGTCAATTGAAAAATCCCTAAATCCAAATCCGTATTTGATCACGTTAGCAGATCATAATTGTTTAACAATCCAGATATGTGGATGTGATGAACGGATGGATCTGTTCACCACAACTTGCGGTTAAGTCTAGACATTCATTTTTTCCACCACACTCTAAAATACTTTAATTCTATCTTTTTCACCGGTTTTAAAAAAGTTTGGCATTTAATTGACAGTTGAATATTTCTCTTTTATGAAGAGAAAAGAAAAGAAAAATATAGTGATCGAATAAAAAAACGATACTGGTGACCGGAACGATATTTTAACAGTCTACAGTCGTTAGTAAAATATTTATCCAATAAATAAAAAAAATTCATTCTGGTTACGAGTGCTATCATTTCCCACAAATTGAAATCCCCAGATACATTTCTGCATCCTATCTACGCTTGTGGAGAATAAAACAAATATGACCCATTCTGGAGACCAAATAGGGGTTTTGATTTAGGGGTTTTTCAATTTAAAGTTTTTTTTCAATATACGACATGGCTTATAAATCATAATTGAACATCATCTTCTACCGAAAATCTTTTGTCACTGAAACTAAACACTTTGACGCTAACCATAGTACAGATAAGTACGTTCTGGTTACCAGAATCGTACATATTCGATATTCATTAGAATCATTTCGAAAAGTAATTCTGTTTATCAGAAACTCGGAGAGTTGATTCTGGTGACCAATAATATTGGTCACCAGTGTTACCAGTACCTAGTATACTGGTATACTGTAAACTAAAAAATAATTTATAGAGTTTAGTGAATAATATTCTAGGAATGCCTATATGAATTCAACGACGAGTTTCTATCTTTTTGAAAATAAACTAACGATATTCTAACTGTGATTTAACACAGGCAGTAAATCTGATATTCTAAGGTTTAGAAAATCTACTATTTTCAAAATAATTGAAATTCGATTAATAAATCATAAAAGTTATAAAATCCATTAGCTTACTCTACATTAATTTTCTTCAGAGTAGAATTTAAAAAATTACTATGCACTGATGAACCCCTATCTGGGGCCGTGTTCAGTGGTGACTTGAACAGCATATAGTATTTAAAAAAATCCTTAAACTGAAAAATCCCTAAATCAAAATCCCTATTTGGTCACCAGAATGGGTCATATTTGTTTTATTCCCCACAAGTGTAGATAGGATGTAGAGATGTGTCTCGGGATTTCAATTTATGGGAAATGATAACCAACCCTGGTTACCACATCAATGTTTATCATAGAATCAGTGTTGGTAGTATCGTGAATAAGAAGAATAGGAGTGGTGCATGCTACTGATTATAAATGGTCGTGAAAAAGAATAGTTCAATTATCTCCTTGAGAAAAGCGAGGATGTTCGTTCACATTCGCCATAATGTTTATGGTAATTCTTATTGATAATCAGTGAAAGCTATGAATAGCTTGTTTTGCTTTGTTTTCTGTGGTTCTGGTCACCAGACTACCAGGTTAAAATTTTTACATATCATTGATAAGTGGAATTTTTAAATACTAATTGTAATCCTTCTCCAGTAATTCTCTCGCATTTACCCCATCGAGTGTGTCAGTAAGTCCCGAAATTTGATCGTACAATACATGTACAACTCAAGTTTTGTAATATGTGCATTGCTACTCACTCTTATCAATAGCATAACAACAGCACAGTTAGTAAAAGTAGTGGTGGGTTACCATTTACCCCCAAAACTGGTTACTACGAATCAATCCCCAAATAAAATCCCCGCTTGGAGTTATCAAATGAATAAAGTGAGGACACTGATTTGGGGATTTTTTAATTGGCTAAACATAAGAAAAACAGCTTTACGATGAATCTGGTGGCCAGAATATATTATGGGTCGCCAAAAGCTACGCT